>JALPQI010019924.1:0-20852 GCA_025490895.1 Thaumatotibia leucotreta | reverse complement strand
GTCGTAGTTATTCACTTATATTGCTATTCGGTGAACGCAATCATTTCGTTGAAGCACACACACAGTTTGTATCTATCTAAGCTAAGCCCACTATCTTCTTCTTCTCAGCATATTTTACTCCACTGCAGGATGTATGCCTCTTGCAATTTTCTCCACCTCTAACGGTTTGCGGCGTCTCTCTTCCAGGTCGACCGTGCCGTCTTTTTTATTTCGTCCGACCATCTGACAGCTGGCCTGCCTACGCTTCGGCTTCCTACGTATTCTTGGCCTCCACAAGAGGGCTCTAGTCGCCCACCGCCCATCATCATTTCAGCACACGTGTCCGCCCATCTCCATTTCAAGCCCACTATACAAAGTCCTTAATCCATATTGTGAAAGCACAATATTAATATCAAATATTTAATACAATACACACTTGAAACACTTCCCGCCCGTCCCGACACTTGTCGAGTCCTTGCGAAATAAAAAACACTTTACAGAGAACGACATCCATTTACTTAAAGCAGGAATAAACATGCATTAGCCTGCTTCCAGCGGAGTGCTCTCGAAAAGGGGGTTATTTCGAAGCGAACGACATTACGTTTTATATCATGTCGAATGTGAAACGAGTTTAGAAAGGTCACGGTTATTTGATTTGATCAAATGGTTTTGAAGTATAACGGCCATTGTCGCACTGTTGAAGTTGGATTCGAAATGGCAGTAATGTCGTTTTAAACCAAATAAAGGGTAAAAATAGGACTCGGATAGTTAGATAGTTTCAACTTGCACAGGTGATGTGTATCTGTTGTCGCTGTGATAACAAATACTAAACGCAGAATAAAATTATACAATGTATGGCGGATTACTCATAAAATGTGTTTTTGGCTCTATATAATACCATCATTATTTCAATATTCCAGAAATAAAAAGTTATCTAAATATATCACTCTTTACCCATAAACTGTTGTTTACCCCTACTTTTAACCACCTTAATATATTAATTGTTTTCAATAAAGTAGCGATACAATATGTCATATCGGCGGTCGATAAACGAGTCCCTTTGACACCTCGAAAATGCTACGAGTATTCCGTTCCATGTTGATGACTTAAGAAAAGAAAAGTGATCATTTTAAACTAACGTATACTTTAAATCGGTCATTGTCAAATCGGTCTAGATCTACTTAATTACCGTAGCCGTACCGTATTTTTTCGAATGGAATTTCATTTCTAATTTCACATCGTCAGATACGGTAATTAGATATAGATCTAGACATTTCATAATGGCTGAAATACGGGGTTGAAAAATCAGCCCTTGGAAAGGTCATTAGCAGGGCCCGGATTTTCCATCGCACTGTAAGACGTTAGTGTACCATGGAGCCTGTATTATGAAAAATCCGAGTCCTGGTTATTAGAATAGCCCCCGTATGACCATCCTTCAGGGATGAGCGCTGTTCGCTAAGTGACTGGTTGCACTTACCGGCGTTTGCGCGGATGCCGTGAACTTTGTTAATAATTATATTCTCCTTGCTAAATGTATAGAATGTAATCTTTAAGTTATAGCCCAGACATTAACAGTGACATGTTTCAGTGAAATTTTAATTTATAGTGTAGGAGTTAATACAATTTCTTTTGTTTAAGAAAGGAGGCGGAGATGAACTCCCGCCGTCAGTTTATCGCGGTCTTACTGTCTATCGCTCTCGCTCGTACTAATACTTAAGTTTAAGCGGGACAGATAAAAAAAAATACGTACACTGATATCATAAAACTTCATACATTAGCCATACCATGAGTTTACTCGATACGTAGAGGCCGTAAAGGCCTTAGACCAATATCGTGGCCGCGGCATAAAGCATTCTACCGCGCTCGCACTTTATTTATTGGAGCGGCCGCGATGACCTGCTTTACGTATCGTGTAAAAACCTTCCCGATATTTGCAAAGTCTTGGTACGGCTACTGATATCGAAAGTGCAACAGCACAGAACACGGCGTACATTAATTCTCTTTTTTTATCTTATAACTTCCTTTACTAATTACAATTATTACAGAATTGTTATGCAATTACCAATTAATATTCTTTAAAATGTATTATACAGGGTGATCAATCCAAATGGGTTAGTATGAAGGTTTTGGATTCTAACAGATAGCGAAATCTAGACTTAGGAAACATGAGATCGATTTTAGTAAAAAGAAAAACTGCATCCATACACTTACAGAAATACGTCTACTCGTCCCAGGAATCATACCTTTTTGAAAAATTATAAATTTTGTTATTTTTATTTGGATAAGTTGTGTAGCTCTGAAATAGTAAATGTTACTAAAAAGATGATAATATGTCTATAACTAATAAAATGCATTGTTTTTAAACAATGAAGTTTTAATTTTGAATTTTTGTGCTGCCGCCGGCCTTTTGACTTTGTATGGGGAAGTTACAAACTAGGCGAAATATTGAAATCTGTACTTAGAAACAATGCCATTATTATTAAATATAAACACGAAGCCGTGGTTCCTAAAAACAGATTTCGACATCTCGCATAGTTTGTAACTTCCCCATACAAAGTCAAAGAGCCGGCGGCGGCACTGAAGTATTTATTTTTACTAAACGTTGTACGTAGTTAATAAGTATGCAGTTTTTCTTTTCACTAAAATCGATCTCATGGTTCCTAAGACGAGGTTTCGCTATCTGTTATTGTTTCCAAGACTTCTATACTGACCCATATCGACGGTAGAAAGGCTAATTGACTTAACCGACATTTTATGAACTTTACAGGAGAGCCGTTTAAAGTTTTATTTTTTAGAAAAAAAATCGCTACCAAAAAAGTAACAGCTATATTGTAACGCAACTGCCATCAAATATTCAAGATATAAAGGCGCATACTTTGGTTCCTACCTTGATAAAATTAGTTTATTATGTCTCGAAATAAAGGTCGCTTAAGACAAATCTGCTAAAAATGAGAGAAAGGCTAATTGGTTCAAATACCAACAGCGTCTGCCGCCGGAGGCAAGTCAAATGACTGTAGTGTACAAGTGCACTTTTTAAAAAGAAGGCTAAATGAGCTAAGCGCTATTTTTACTATACGGCGGGGTAAGGCTAAACAGTTTAAGCGATTCTTTAATGGAAACAAGTGACGATTCTAATTGACTTAATGACACACACTCATTGAAAAACGGATTGCTTAAATCTCAGGAATTATATGAATATGATTAAACATGGTGGTTGAAGCTCGGATATTTAGAGACAAAGGTATAATTACTCGTACTCTGCAGGTCTAAAGAAAACAAAATGAATGAAAATCGTTTTTCTCAATTTTTATTGCTATATAAAGAAAAATATTTGCTTCTTATAACATAATTGGATAGTTATTTGGCAGAATCAGTCTTAGAAAAATTGCGGATATTGATTACAGCGTTTCATCCGCAATAACCTTTCTGTCGCTTTTATTGGAAAAAAATGCTCTTTTTGCCAAACATCTTTAATTAATTTATTACTACGCTTGATAGTTACGTTACATTTTTTAATCTTAATTTTTATTATATCTGTAGTCAGTTTTTTTACAATTTAAGCGGCAGAAATACGTAAGTAAGTATTTAGACTTAAACTTTAATTATTATTAAATAATCAAGAAATAACAATGAAAATAATTAAATTATTTCATAATGTGAAATACACGATTTCAGTATCACACACAAATCACTACGGCACATGCGCCTACCGGCACAGACTACAAGTGATTGACGCGCCCGCGCGGGGGGCGGCGGTAGTTATAGGCGAGCGGCTCAAAAAGCACCGACGGCAGCAAGAGTGTGACTGTACCGCCGAGTCAAAAGTTTCTCATAGAAATTTTTGATGATTTAAGCTACACTGATATGATGCATTATGATTTTATTATAAGGATTTAAATGACACAGGTCAAACAAATATTCTATTTCAACCGACATTCTCATCTATAAAAAGAGGTTCAAAATGCTTAAGTAACATACATTTTATGGTTTAGGGTTTTACGTATTTGGTTGAAGCGACCCATGCCCTAAAAAATTGGGAAGAGCTAAATGGTTCAAGCGACATGCTTCTTTTATTTTAAATGGAGGCGAAATGCTTCAAACGCCTATGGTGGCACTTTTTTGTTGAAGTTCAATTGACTTAAACGACTATGCTCGTGTGTGATGGAGTAAAGCCAAAAGGTTCAAATCAAAACGAATGGCAAAGTTGGGAAAGTAAAAACCGCTTAAGCGGGAACCAACCAAACATGTTTGTGGGTCAAGTCAAGTTTCATTCAAAAATGCAATTTTTTGTGTTGCTTCATGCCTTGATTTTTTTAACGCTGTACCAAATTTCAGAAGTGTTAACCGCCATCAAAATCGTCTGATCGCTATGAAACCGAGCTCAATCGACGGAGAAAAATCTGCCGATTCCGATGATATAAATAACTCAATATCGCCGAAAGTGTCGCTTAAGCCAATTAGCCTTTCTACCGTCGATATGGATTGATTACCCTGTATAGTTAAAATAAGGGCAGCGTTGTTAGATACGTTGGTGGCAAGCACAGAATTAGATTTGGATAGAAGAAACAAGTTCATTCATTTGTAAGGCGGCCGAGCGTGTCCGATTTTGTACTGAAGTTGTTACTTGCCTATGATTTTAAATATGTCTCAGGCCCTTGAGTATTCATATTTTTTTTGTGTTGTTGCAATTAATATTACTTAAGGAGGCATTATTAATATTTTTGTTCACTTCAACTTACAAAATTTGATGCCCGAAAGCTGCAAGCTGCGATTAAAGACGGACAACTCAGTTGATTTCACTGAGTTCATTTGACACGCTAAGTAGATACGTTTGCTTGATCTATGGTATATATGACATCTGTGGTGGCAAGAGTTGTTAAGTGGTTCAGTAGGTAAGTCCGACGGCCATGATGGAGAGCAGTGGGTTGAAAAGTGAAAGCTTATGCAACGTCTAGATATCATGTACGTGTGTTATTTAATAACGGTAATAGTGTTGTACCGTTTTATGACAACGGGCGTGGTTCTCAGTTTAATTTGCGAGTATTACAAGTAAAGTAACCAGCTAAGTTCGTCAATTCGTCCGCTCAGGATTAGGCGGAGGTTAAACGGTTAGTGGTGTCAAAAATGTATGGACTTAACCAGTTTAACCTTGTGTTACCAAATGTGTGTTACAGCATGAGGAAATATCCCTCCAAACCTCCAAAGGTTGAGTGTGAAACTTTTTGTTTTAGAATTAACATTTAATAGTTATTTACTATATATTTACTGCCGTGTGGTGACGGCAGTAAGAATACATTTGTCACCACCCCATCTCCTCCTGCGGGTGTCGTAAGAGTCGACTAAGGGATTGAAGTGTCACTAACCATTATTTGATAAAATATTGATGACGGGCAGTAGCGTCATCATAGTGGACACATTACTGCGATCGCCAATCCGCTTGCCCAGCGTGGCTTTTATGGGCATTTACCTCCTAATGCGTCTATACGCATAGTTAATAGGAGAGGCCTACGTCTAGCACTGGAATAACATAGGCTGATTGATGATGATGATGATGAGTTATTTACTGTGACTCTATGTGTATTTATGGAATTAATCTTTCGTATGCTTAGTATCGGATCTGCTGCGTTACGATTCGACCTAATTTAAAGCCAAATTTTGATGTACAGCATCATCATCATAGTGGACACACTACTGCGATAGCCAACTCGCTTGCCCATCGATTATGGGCATTTACCTCCTAATGCGTCCATTACGCATAGTTAATAGAAGACGCCTGCACAGCCAGGAGTGGAACTGACAAAGGTTGATGATGTGATATTGTTACTGAGCATCTTATTTCATTTCTCAAAGTATTGAAAAGGCATTGTCACTTACGTGACGTTTCCGTAGAATGACCCAGTAAATACACTAAGTACTAACATTTGCAATACACAAAATGTAAAACGAGATAGCTATCATAATATACTTACTTTTTAACCTCGTGACAGTCGTGACATATATATATACTACATAACATTTTGACTTTATACATAGTGTCAAAGTTAAAATTCGGTTGATGTAAGTGACGTCACTGGGACGGAGGTTAAAACTGTATATGCAAGGAAAAAACGTTTTCCAATGCGTTGTCTAATTTTTGATAAATTAAATCACCTTTATAAGTGATAGCCTAATAGGCCTCTTCTTTGCTTCATATAAGTTTGTCTATCTATCGCAAAACTTAGGTATCCTAACTTAGGTATCCTAACTTAGGTATTGACCTATGTATTAGTTACCTAAACACGATGTAACATACGGAAATAATAATCAGTCCACCTCTGGACAAAGGCCTCTCCTATTACCTGAGCGAAAAGGAGGTAAATATGTACCCATAATCGCCACGCTGGGCAAGCGGGTTGGCGATCGCAGTAATGTGGTCACTTCACTATGATGATGCTGCTGCTCATCATCAATCTTCACTAAATACAAGTTAGTGACACTTCAAATCCCTTAGTCGACTCTTACGACACCCACGGAAAGAGTTGGGGTGGTCACAAATGTATTCTTACTGCCGGCTCAGTTACAATATGAATCGAATGAAATCGTGTACAATTTGGCGGCCACCTGACACGACAGGCAACTATCTAGATGGCATTGGTATGGCTTGTCGCCGGCCGTCTAATGCAGGCTTTACGCCAACATTGTAGGAAGTAGCCAAGGTCAGTGCAATGACCCCGGTCAAGCGCGAGCGGTCAACGACTCCCCATCTGTGCTATGGAAATTTACTCGCTCTGCATGTGTTGGTAGTTTTTCTCATCTTTTGTTCTGGTTTTTGTTGCAGAGATTGGTAGAAAGACATTAATAACATAAATGATTGTTATGTATACATACTTACCTACCTACTTGCAATTATTTATTAGCATGTCACATCTGTTTAAATTTAATTTACTTTGTTTATTGTAACTACTGCATGTCGCTGTTTAATTGTTATTTAATTACTGTGTTTTGGCTATAATTATTTTTTATTGTATTGGGTGAATACTAACTATGTCATGTTTTGTTTGTGCTATTATTTAACTTCATATGTTTTGCGGGAAACCTTCGATGGTGCTGGCCGGGGCATTGGCAGACCGAGAAGGAGATGGCGGGACGACCTGGACGCGTTTTATCCGAATTGGCGGGAGAAATGTGACGACCGGGCCGAATGGAGGAAAAGAGGGGAGGCCTTTGCCCAGCAGTGGGACACTAAACCAGGCTGATAAAAAAAAAAAATATATATGTTTTGGCAAACCTTAATAAATAAATAAATACATAATATAAATGTATATAACATGTACATTATAACATATACATATATATTATACTCTGCTCACGTTCGGTATTCAAAGGATTAAATAAAACTCATCGCAGTATGTACTTATTTCATTCAGGCTTAGGTGCCAGATCATTAAGGCACCCAATCCCGGGATTCAAATGTATGCACGGTCACGACCAACTAGGCTACGGAGGCTGACAACTCCGTTGCCTAGTTGGTAGTGACCCTGCCTATGAAGCTGGAAGTTCCGGGTTCCAATCCCGGCGAGGGCATTATTTGTGTATTTATTTATCACAAATATTTGTTCCTTGGTCATGGCTGTCTATGTATTTAAGTATCTACCTATCTAAATATTATACATATATCGTCGCCTGGTACCCACATCATAAGCTCTAATTGAGCTTACCGAGGGACTAGGTCGATTTGTGTAAGATGTCCCAAGTTATTTATTTATTTATCACCAGAACTTAATGTAGGTAACCCACTTTCCGAGCTTCGATTAGGATAAAATTTTGCACATACTTAGTGCAAAATTTCATCCTAATCGAAGCTCGGAATGTGGGTTACATTAAGATTCTAAGATTTTCATACGTACATAGTTGAAAGTGACGCTAATAAAAGCGTGATAAATGAATGAAAATAGCTAATTTTTATGCCAGCATTATTTTTTTACTAGATCTCCGCAGCGCCGGAAAGATTGTCATTGAAAAGGATAAAGCACAATTCGTAATCCTCAACAGACAGAAACGTGTTGTAGGTAGATCAAATATAAAGACGCAATTTTTTTAGAGACACCGGTACGCCTCCGCTTAAAGTATCGCCTACGTGAATTCTCGTAAATTAATAATTCAGTTAAGACGATTTTTCTCTATTTTTGTACATTTTCCTGCCTACATAGACCTACACTTCAAGCTTATTTTTATCACATCGTGACAAACAATTTTAAGCCATGCGTGTTTTCCGCCCATTTAGTAGACAATAAGCGCTACCTTACATACAAAACAACATATGTAGGTACCTATATATCGTTGGCTTAACGCACCTTTAAAATGTGTACAGACATAAAAACCCGGTCGACGAACTGACTGCCCTCTTAATCCTTGAAATACACATTAACCTGTGTAAAGTAGGTAATCAAATTGAAACATTGAAACTAATATTCAAATTATTATGCTGAACCAATACTGTTTAGTGATGCGAGTGCAAAACATGCTTTATATTGCGCCTTACATGCGCGACGTGTGTCAGAGGCTGTAATATGTGCGCGCAATCTAATCCAACATTACGCGTCCACTCGTAAGCTTGGTAACGAAGAGATAGTGTTAGTGTACGTAGAAGTACATAGGTATAAGTGAGAGCGAAAGCGTTACGATCTATTTCAGACTAGGTGAGCAGCGCATAATATCATCGCCATAACTGCGATTACTTACTCAAACTCGTATCTGCCACACTCATTTGATGCAAAAAACAGCCGTATTAAGAGTGAAAGAACGGCGACATTTCCATGAATTGATTTCTGAAGATCCGAGGTTGAACTAATTTTTTTTTAATTGTATGTGTTTTTTTGTTTTATTATCTAATACATTTTCTTTTGATTTATAGGATATATTTATAGTATATACTATTACTATGTCAACTGTGATAAGGGTGATTGGATAAATACATTATAAATACAATAAATAATTTAATATAATAATTTATAATTTTTACTTTTAACAGGGTTGAAAAAATCTATCTATGCTGTAAATCAAAAGAAAGAATGTAGTAGGCAATGAAACAGAAAATAACTTGACGGCATGGAATTTTATTACGTAGCAAGTAAATGAAAATTCTTACCAAAAATACCGCGCATATGCTCAACGCTCCGACAGCTCAAATTACAATTAGGTACAAGATAATCATAAAACAGCCTTATAACCATTTCCTTAATACGTTTTCATGCTCAAACTCCCGAACGCAGCCGCGTTCAGACGATATCGCAGCGATAACGGTGCGATAACGCGGCGATAACCGCTTTCCGATATTAGACCGCGATTAAAGAAGTCCAATAAATATTTATGACCTGTTGATGGGATCGGAATCTCTGGAATGGTTTGACAGCTTGTTAGATGTGCTCTAAGCCCAGACCAGAGATAGAGCTAGTTGCCTCAAGCGCCCTTTAGTCATGATATAATACTCGTAAGGACGACGAATGTAGTTGAAATAAATTATTTCATACTCGTATTATGCACGATATAATACACGAAAAAAATATTACTAAATTGTAAATTGCAGTAATTTTTGCACAGATCTTGTATTTAATAAATTGGAAAGAACTTAAAAAGTAGGTCATTTGGCAGTATGCAAACGTGACGTCATGATGAGAGTCAAAGATGTTTATTTGACTTGCCAGACATCAAGCCCATTATTGCAACCAATATTTTTTTAAATGTAGGTACCTAATGACCTGATAGTTTTTAACCACTCATTTGACACAATAACTTTAATAATAGGTAACTTTTATAAACTTTTCCAAATGCGAACTTTTTATTACGTAAACATTTTACAATAAAAAAATAATTTTCATTAAAAATTATGGTACGGTGGTACGAGTATATAGTGACTAACATCTGGTCAAGGAATAGCAAGCCGTGCAATAAAATAGAATGGTTATGATTGATGATAGTGCTTTACAGCCCATTAATACAATATCCAAAACATGATCCACAAATAATAAGTTAAGTATAAGAAAAACAGTAAGATACTTGAAATAAAACTATGAAAACGGATAAACTCGCGTATATTAACTAATTTTAACTTCATTCCGACGTTTCGAACACTTTACAGGATTCGCGGTCTGCGGATGACCACGAACGATCCGATGCGAGTTTTTTCGTTTTCATAGTTTTATTTCATGTGTAATCCTCGCGGTAACCGAAGAAAATATTAAGTAAGTTACTTGTTTATGTAGTAGTGATTTATTCAAATAGACAACACATGTTTAAAACAGAAACAAAACAAATGACTGTATGGCTAGGTTATAACTATATACAACAGGAGCTTCTCTTACCTTTTTCACCTATAGTGCGTCTAGTGTAATACATAGTCTGTGGTACCAAACCTGTACTTGAAGCCTGGGTGGGCAATGGACATTGTTTGCAGTAATCTAACTTAATATCATCATATTAAAATTTAGTCGGTTTATCAGTTTCCCTATTACTTTAATCAAAAAGGAACATTTGTAACCAACTTCAAGTCTGTTTATCGATATCTTCGAAAATTGTGAACCTATTTTCAAATTTTTTTTGTTGTAATGTCACTGACCACTATTTGATAAAAGATTGATGATGAGCAGCAGCATCATCATAGTGGACACATTACTGCAATCGCCAATCCGCTTGCCCAGCGCGGCGATTATGAGCATTTACCTCCTAATGCGTCTATACGCATAGTTAATAGGAGAGGCCTACGTCCAGCAGTGGACTATCATGGGCTGGTGATGATGATGATGACATTTTCATAAAAACTAAGCAAACAAATCAAAGGTTCACAGGTCAATAAACTGGAACACCACACCATATGTATACAATATGCACATGTGTAGTATGTTATTTGATAACTGTCACTTTTATCCTCAAGTAAAAGGTATTAGGGCAAGAAACGTGAGTGGGTCGCCTTGAGTGATTGCTTTAACAGTAGGAGTATACAGGGTGACCTTAGCCATTGGACACATCCTATAGATATCATCAACTCAGGCAGCTTCCTTCATCTTATTATCCTTCTACCTCCTCGGATTTAAATAAATAAATATCTTAAATAAATAAATATCTTGGGACATCTTACACAAATCGACCTAGTCCCACGGTAAGCTCAATTAAGGCTTGTGATGTGGGTACCAAGCGACGACATATATAATAGATAGATACATGTAGATACTTAAATACATACACAACCATGACCAAGGAACAAATATTTGTGATAAATAAATACACAAATAATGCCCTCGCCGGGATTCGAACCCGGAACCTCCAGCTTCGTAGGCAGAGTCACTACCAACTAGGCTACGGAGGCTGACAAGATTCTGATTCTTTTGTCAAATCACATTGGGTAACAAGTGATACAGCGTGATTGATGGGTTATGGGCTAAACTAAAAAAATGCAATTGTATGATTAATAGAAGAAAAATTCTTAAACATTGTATTTGTAGTACAGATGGTGCCTTTTTTAGGCTCTAGTGCGAGAAGTGGCTCATTTTACGTCAGGTCCAAGACTTCGGAGGGACATCTAGTACTAAAAAACGAAATTCGTGACGCGTGTCGATTTAAAACACTCCCTGTCGGTCGTGTTTCAAAACATCACCACTCGTTTCGAATTTCATGTTTTTCGCACATGGGTCGTAATGTACTATTTTGAACCAGTGTCTGATTTTTTTGCTGTAGCAACGATATTTTTCACTTTTAGGAACACCCAATTAGTGTAAAATTATATAATCTAAATTTTAGTCAGGTTTGTAGCGACAATGAAGCACAAGATTTCAATAAAAAAACTCGGTTTTGGTGTTAATTTTATGAACTATAAGCGATATTTATTTTATTTATTTATTTAAACTTTATTGCACAAAAGTAAAACTTAACGTACAAAAGGCGAACTTAATGCCATGAGGCATTCTCTACCAGTCAACCTTAAGGCAAAGCAGAGAGATTGTGGGCGGTGCGGTGATATTATGATATAAAAAAGCCGATCAAGCTGAAATTATTAAAAATATCGTACTTAATTGCCGTTACAAAACTGACTGTAATTAAGGTTTTATAAAGTCACGCTAATTGGGCAATTAGCATGACTTTATAAGACCTTAATTGCAGTCAGGTTTGTAGCGACTATTAAGGTATGTGCCCACTAGACCGTACCATACCATGACCGTAGCATGAACGTATCAGACAAAAAACTATTTATGAGACTGTGCCCACTAGGACGTTCCGGCGCCGGCCAACACGGTCTCATACTTTTCAATACAAAGAATAGTTTTTTGTCTGATACGTTCATGCTACGGTCATGGTATGGTACGGTCTACTGGGCAGAGACCTTTAAGTACGATATCTTAGGGACGTACGTCCCTAAGAGTGAAAATGCTCGTACATATCTACATTTAACCACCTATTTTTCACAATCCTAAACAAATACCCTACTAGCAACCTAGTTAATATAAATATTCCTGCGTCATATTAGGGGTGTGATATATAGTGCCTCAGTCTGCGCTCGGCTACAAATCAAGGAGTGGTAAAACCTGCAAGTGTCAACCCTGAGATAAGGCCCCCGAGGTACGTCCAGACTTATTTTTCTTGGCGTTTATAGGGTGTGGAGTGAGACAGGGGCGCGAGCGGAGAAATGAGGTAAACGTCTAATTATTTTTCCTGTTCGGCACATCAAAGCAAATGGCTCATGTAGGCTTAGCACAGGATTGATGCGACAATATGTCGCCACGAGATAGACTATCCATCCCTCTTTTATTCACATAGTTAGTAAAAGATGGAACATCTATCTCGCGGCGACATACTGACAAACCAATCATGTGCTAAGCATACTGGAGTGCCCATCTAATTTTAATCGATGCAGTAAGAAAGAGACCAGTAGACTAATTGCGCGCGAGATGCGATCGCCTTACGGTTGTAATAGGACCATAGGTGGTGGTGTCAAGACTGGTGGTGGGATAGGTACTCGTATAACTACAGTCAAGTGCAAAAATAAGTATCAAAAGAATCCGCTCATAAATATGTTACGACGTTAACACAGAATTAGAGTGCACTGGGGCATATTTTTAACATTTTGTGCACACCTTATTTTGTCTTTGACTGTACATACTTAATAATATTTGAAGTGAATAATATGTAGGTATAGCTGTATACACTTGGGAAGTGAGATGAATAAAGGAAAAATGATATAATGATAAACATCATGGCACAAGCTTACATACTTAAATACCACCTAGTAAGTAGTACAACATAGAGAGACATATGTAAATACATAGAAAACCGACTAACGATTATTCAGAAGTAGGCCGTACACGTAGCACGTAGGGTAGTTGTAGGGGTAGGAAGTACCCTATATACCCAAAAATAGACCCCGACTAATTGCCAATTTCGGAATTATATGTTCGGATTTTTTTTTAATCGGTTCGCGGTTCTCGGAGATATCGAATAACATACATACGAAAGAAAAAATAGTCGAATCGAGACGTGCTCCTTTTTTGAAGTCGGTTAACGCTTTCATTGCGAACGAGTGCTACGCTTGTAGCCGATCCCGTGATTTTGCCACTTTGTAGCGAAAATGGACCTCCCACAGAGAACTCTCCTCGGGAGTTCACCGCGCTCAGTGTTAAAACGCCATCAGCTCATGTATTAGCCCTCTATCTCTAGCCTATAATAGTTTCCCATCTCCATTGTTCAAGAAGGCGTGGACTGTATATAAATAACATATGTTACGTTTCACGCACGCAATACATTATATTTGTTTACACAGTAAGTAAATAGCTACGTGAGCTTGGATTTATTGCCTTGCGGCAGTTGTAATTAAGGAGATGCTCTGATAAAATGCTAAATGGTGATGACCCTATTTGGGCTAGTTTATGTGTACGATAATACTCGTATTACTCGTTAGGGGGGTTAAAAGGGCGTTTCTCAAAAAACTTTTATTAAGTAGTAGCACTACTATGTATAAATTAAAATATTAGACGTCATCGTTATATACAAAAAAAAATACCGCAGTTTACCAAACTGTAAAAACCAAAGCAAACTGTAAACTTCGGTATTTTTTCTTTGGTATATGACATCCAATATTTAGACATTATTTTGAATTGTCTGTTTTCCTATTTAACATATTCACAATTCCGTGGTAGCCTGTCTTCTTCTTGTGTGAACATAAATTATTGTGATTAATTGTGTTCCAAAATAAATTCTACGTAATTTTTCTTTCATCATTCCATATGATAAACCCATACAGTGCACACCAGTAGCTATTATTTTGTTAACCGACTTCAAAAAGGAGGAGGTTCTCAATTCGACTGTTTTTTTTGTTGACTATCTCGGGGTCAACAACGCTCGACCACAAAAAAAAATCGGTTCATGTTTCTGGGAGATATCAGGTAACATACAAACAACAAAAAAACCAGTAGCTATGATTTTGTTTTCTATTACTTCTTATACTGTCTATTCGTCACATTCACTGTCTATTATTTATGTAATATACTGTATAAGTATAACAATCAACAAGGATCTTACTGGAAGAAAAAAAGCTTAAAAACCATACTGGCTCCATACGTTTTTCGCGTTTGTATTTGGCTTGTTGTGAAACTTTCATGCGTGCGTCGAATTCGTTAACACGAGGAAAATGTACAGGAAACTCGAAAAACGTTGCGTAAGCAAAAGATACCGATTTCCACCAAATTTCGAGGCATTTGTATGGATTATCTGAATTTAGGGAGCTTTAGTTGCTGAGAAGTTGAGTAAATTGTTTACTTTTAACTTTACTATATGTCTGTGGCTTGTTTCTGACTACATGACGTAGATATATGCTAATATAAATCGAAAAACTAATTTAATCGTCAATAAAGTACCTTTCTTTTATGTGACGAAGGTATAAAACTGAGCTCTCATGGAGAGCAGGAACTGAGGCCTATGGATATAGTGATCAAAAAATCGCTTATACAGGCAGCGTATAGGCGATTTTTTGATCCTTGATGATTGATGACCCTGAGGAATTGACATGGATTGCCTCTATCTAAATATGCCAGTAATTACACCGGCTATCTTACCCCCAAACTGAATCACAGCAGTGCAAATACTGCTATTTAGCGGCAGGTGAACGAGTAAACTAATATGTAAACTTGCATTATTTCATAATCACGCACATTCATTCATAACTCTTGGTTAACACCAACTTTTTGTTAAAATATTGATTAGTATTAACGTAAAGATATTTTATTTATTTAAACTTTATTGCATAAAAGAAAATCTTAACGTACAAAAGGCGAACTTAATGCCAAGGGCATTCTCTACCAGTCAACCTTAAGGCAAAGCAGAGAAGGTGTGGGCGGTGCTATTTTGGGTAATATATCTGCGAATGTATTTCACGATATGTGTCAAAGACGTCAAATGCTATGGAAAGTCAGCCATATTTGTTTACCTATTTTTTTTCAACGGAATAATCGCATTAAACCTCGTGTTTTCATACAGAGCATAAATGCTTATATTAATTTTTACTTTACCACATATTCGTGCGTTTTGCCGTATGCTTGAAATATTTCTAGTGTACCATAAAAATGTGTGCCGTAAATACTCAACACATTTTAAAATGTAGGTAAATATGAGTATGCCATGTTTGGATTCGCATAATATTACATCGTGTTAAAACAAGCTAAGTGTACTTTCATCTTGGTAATTAAATGTTCTATGTTGAAAAAAAATTACGAACTTCCTTTTCACTTGTGTCACGACGTTTTTCAGTACAGATGGCCCTCCTAAGTTTCGATCTGACAAGAAATGACCCATTTCTAGAATTAGTGTGTAAGAAATCACCATATGTACTGAAAAGATAACTATGTGTACCTTAAAAACAGTTGAATTATTGATTAGCTACACTAATTCATGATATTATCACCCGTATTAGATTTACACACTGTGTTATAATAATAACTTCAATACCTATTGTGGCCGTCCAATGCGTAAATAAATATAAAGAAAATAAATAAATATCCTAGAGCATCTTACATATCGACCTAATAGTCTCACGGTAAGCTCATTAGGCATGTGATTTGGGTACCAAGCGATAATATATATAATAGATACTTTTTTTATATATTTATTTTCAAAACTACAATTTATGTACATAGATTAAATCTAACTAATCTACTTAACCTAACCTATATTTAAGATTGGTCCTTGTGGCATTGTACTGAGGATGCTGGCGGCATTTCCTCGCTATATCGCAATATAGATGCGTTGTGCCAGGAAGTTCTTCGGTCTTTAGTTACGTAAAAAAGACGTTTCGCGATCTCAGCAAACAATTTGCGTGCGCTGGGGCCCCATGAACCTAAAGTTTCTACGTCAAACGGTACAAAATTGTACTCTTGGCCGAGGCCCTTATATTTAATACGTTTTAAAAATTTGGCATTTTCATAGATACTTAATTACACAGCCACGATCAAGGAACAAATATTTGTTATGAATAAATACACAAATAATGCCCTCGCCGAGATTCTGACCCGGAACTTTCAGCTTCGTAGGCAGAATCACTACCAACAAGGCTACGTAATCTTTCCCGTTTTGTAATATTTTGTAGACATTAAGTCTATTAAGTTGCATTTAGACCAAACAAGCATTCGCTCATTCTATACTCCACTTTACGAAATCAACGGATTTCGACGAATCACGTTTTGTGTCGACTACGAACGAATTTCGTAGAGTGGGGGATAGAATGAGCGAATGCTCGTTTGGTGTAAATGTACCTTTAGGAGATATGTCCCTGCGACCTCCAACTTCATAATTAGGTAGTAACGATAAAAACTAATGAAGCGACCCGACTATAAAAGACACCCGGACCTCATTCGGCAGATTTCACTTTATTTCTTTCTCTCTTACCCTTACCATAAGCCAGCGCGAACAAATATTTTTTTATAATACCATGTCGGTGGCAAACAAGGATATGACTTAATCCTCTAATGGTAAGTGGATACCGTATTCCGTGCTTCAGCGGAAGACGAAAACTATGTTCACTACTTACGAGGAAACTTTGATATATTCGTATGTAACACATCCTTGCTAAAACTAAAAAGGTTGAAGTCGATACCAGAGTCCTGGTTAAATCAACAAAGAACATTGTATATTATATCAAACAACTGGTGAAACCAACAAAAAACTGGTGTAATCAACCAATTTAATTTAGTAGAATGCCAACATAAAAAGTTTTGTAAAATCAAAAAAATTGCTCTTACCCAATCAACCTTAATTTCCGGTTAGAATTACGCAAGATCTGAAAAATCCAACTTAGCATTTTTTTCAGTGTAAACAATATTGGCTGACTTTCAATTATAATACCTAATGACCTAATCAAAAACAATTTGGAATCTATACTCAATATTAAACTTAGTGAGCAGTCCTGGACCCAAGGATCCCTTCCCATTCGGTACGGTGGATTAGGGATCCGCAAAATTTCTAGTGTCGCTTTACCGGCTTTTTTGTCATCGGTTCATAGCTCGTTAAGTCTCATAGGAAAAATCCTGCACACAAACTATGAGACCTCGGCCTTGGCCGATGCAAAAAATGCCTGGTCTATTGCTTGCCCCAACCAAAATTTCCCCGAACATCCAAAATCTCAAAGGAGTTGGGACGACATTTCGTGTAAATTAGTTCTAGATTCCCTACTTTCACAGTCGTGCACTAATGAACGAGCCAGAATATTAGCCGGCAGCACAAAAGAAGCCGGGTTCTGGCTCCATGCACATCCCTCCCCAAATACTGGAACCTTTTTAGACCCCAATACCCTCCGTTTTTCAGTTTGTCTCCGTCTCGGGGTCCCGGTCTGCGCCCCGCATCGTTGCCCCTGCGGCCACGAGGTGGACCGCCTGGGCCACCACGGACTTTCCTGCCAAAGGAGTGCGGGCCGCTTCTCAAGACATGCTGCCCTTAACGACATCATCCGTAGGGCTCTTGCGTCGGTCAATGTTCCGGCTCTATTAGAGCCTACCGGCATATCAAGGACCGACGGCAAGAGACCGGATGGGATGTCTCTGATTCCATGGAGTATGGGACGGGTGCTAGTGTGGGATGCAACATGTGTAGACACACTAGCCCCGTCACATCTCCCTCGGACATCCATAAGGGCAGCAGCAGCAGCAGAGGCGGCTGAAAGTGCTAAGGTAGGAAAATACAGTGGTCTCGGCGCTGACTATAATTTTATCCCTTTCGGCGTCGAGACCCTGGGTCCGTGGGGCTCTGGTGCTTTGAGTCCCTTTAAACAACTTTCAAAGCGACTCAAAGATACCACAGGTGACCCAAGAGCTGGCAGCTACCTCGCTCAACAAATTAGCCTCGCGATCCAGCGGGGTAATGCTGCCTGCATCTTTGGTACCATGCCGCGGGGGCCGTTTTTAGATTTAGATTTAGTTTAGTATATATTTATTTATAGTGTAGTTTGATAATATTATAGTTTTAATTTTGTATATTTTTGTCGCTTATAAATAAATCTTCCTAATACAATTAAAAAAAAAAATTATAATACCATTTGTCGTCTTTCACAGAGTCATATCGTGACCCGTATGTTAACGCTAATAAATATCAATAATTTGAACCAAAAATGTATGGGAGCTCAAGGTTTAAGGTTTTAAGTTGGTACCTATAAGACCAAGTTTTTCTTTTGAAAGTGCGTTATCACGCAAATAATGCAAGATTTTAGGTTTGTTTACATTCTTTTGTTTTCTACTGGCGCAGGAAATTATAGTAAAAAAAAACCGGCCAAGTGCGAGTCGGACTCGCGCGCAAAGGGTTCCGTACCATTATCAATTTATTATTAAAAAAATAGTTAAATCAACCTACCTCAAAAACTATAGGAGATAATTTAATCAAACCAAAAATCGTTGATAGAGTTTATTAATGTGCATAGCATATATTTTTTTCAGAATTTTATATCGCGTAGTTTAAAAAATAGAGGGGGGGGACACATTTTTCAGACTTTGAGAGCTGATATCTCGAAAACGATTTGCTTAAATAAAAATGTGATGTATAAACCTTCATATCATTTTCAAAGACCTTTCTATTAATACCCCACACGCTTATGTAAAACTAAAAAAAAAATTCTATCCCTCAGTTACATGTATGGAGGGCCCCCACCCCAATGGTTTTTTTTTTCAATTTAGTATCATAATCCTGTAGCGGTTCATACAACACATATTCTCACCAAATTTCGTTACTGTAGCATTTATAGTTTCCGAGTAAATCGGCTGTGACAGACGGACAGACGGACAGACGGACATGACGAATCTATAAGGGTTCCGTTTTTGCCATTTTGGCTACGGAACCCTAAAAAGGCGTGCAATTCTAAATGAATAATAAATTAATAGATAAGGAAACCAAACTATTTTTTTTAATTCTCCTTTTAAGAGCATTCTTGAGTTCACTGGCATATTATCTATTAGCTAGCATATATATTAGCAAGCAATCTGAACACCTTACGAATTGGAGCATTTTCTTCTATTATTGTGTTCGAGTTGTATTTTGTTTTTAATTGCCTGTTATTAAGTTACCCACTGCTGGCTAAAGGCTTCCCCTCTCGTTATCCATTCAGTCCCGTTGTTGGCAAGTCATTCGTCATTCTTCGCAGAACGCGTCCAAGTCGTCCCGCCGTCTTCTTTCTGGTCTGCCTCTGCTCCGTTGGCCATCGTGTGGGATCCACTCAGTGAGTGATTTGGCCCACCTCTCTGAGTGCATGCGACAGACATGTCCGGCCCAGTCCCATTTCAGCTTGGCAATTGGAAATCCCCGTAATTCTTCCATTCTGAATTATGAATTTTTACTATATTTACTGAGGAAAACAAGGTCCATTTATTAGACTTATTACGAGGGACGGCGAGCGAGTGAGTTCACATCGACCCTAGTCACGGCCGTAAACAAATGGTAAGGACAAAAATGCTTTCTTTGTTTTATTTCGTAGGCACAATGAGACAGAAATAAAGCGTGCTCCTGCTTACGATTTTATTGAAATGAGAAACGGGCTTCTCATTACAAAAATGAGTGCCGATTTATTTATACGATTCTAATCTTCCTTGCTATGTTGTCTATGGATTACAACTTTCCTGTACTAGCTGGTTATTTAAATATGTACATCGACTATATTTTATTATATGTATGTGTACATGTATGGACTGAAGACCTGGTGAAGGTCACAGAAGTCCGCTGGATGCGGGTTGCACAGGACTGGTCGTTGTGGCAATCTTTTGGGGAGGCCTATGTTCAGCAGTGGACGTGTTTTGGGTGATATGATTATGATGATAGTGTATATGATAATGCAGTACAGACAAACATCATCATCATCATCATCAGCCTATGATAGTCCACTGCTGGAGGTAGGCCTCTCCTATTAACTGTGCGTATAGACGCATTAGGAGGTAAATGCCCATAATCGTCACGCTGGGCAACGGATTGGCGATCGCAGTAATGTGTCCACTATGATGACGCTGAGCTGCCCATCATCAATCGTTATCAAAAATGACCAGTGACATTTCAATCCCTTACTCTCTACATTATATTCTCGCCTCTTACGACACCAGCAGGAGGAGTTGGGGTGGTGACAAATGTATTATTCCTGCCGTCACCACACGGCCAACACATCAAACAATCACAGACAAACAATCATCTTCAATCAGTCTTATGAATAGGGCTGCCAACTGTCCCGCTATATGCGGGACGTCCCGTTTCTGGGGCCCTAAAGTATGCGTCCCGCAAAGGGTTCGCGCGGGACGCCGATTGTCCCGCTTTTCAGAAATACTAAAATAATATTACGAATACGTAAATGAGAGCAATTTAAGATTGCGTCATGTCAATTTGAATTTACCGCG
>JALPQI010019923.1:0-13101 GCA_025490895.1 Thaumatotibia leucotreta | reverse complement strand
CATACATACAACAACAAAAACAAAAAAAAAATTCAGTCGAATTGAGAACCTCCTCCTTTTTTGAAGTCGGTTAAAAATTCAAATGATTGAAATCCAAATTACTTTCAGGTGTAAACGGCGTGCACGCATGCATAAACGCGACGGACCACTACCTGCTGCAGTTCTACGGCAAGCTCGGCTTCGCGGAGGCGGCGCGCGCCGGCTCGCGCATCTTCCTCGCGCGCTCCTTCTAGCGCCGCGGCCGCGCCCGCCACCAGAGCAGGCACGGGTAAGTCCTAACCCGATACACTGTAAAAAAAACAATAGCGGACTTAGAAGTTCGCCTTGCGGAACACCGTAACAAAAACAACAGCGGACTTAGAAGTTCGCCTTGCGGAACACCGTAAGACAAAAAATACCGGACCTAGGAATTCACCCTGCGGGACACCGTAAGAAAAAACAATAGTGGACTTAGGAGTTGGCCTTGCGGAACACCTTAAGAGAAAATCAATAGCGGACTTAAAAGTTTGCCTTGCGGAACACCGTAACAAAAACAATAGCTGACTTAGAAGTTCGCCTTGCGGGACACCGTAAGAAAAAACAATAGTGGACTTAGGAGTTGGCCTTGAGGAACACCTTGAGAGAAAAACAATAGCGGACTTAGGAGTTCGCCTTGCGGAACACCGTAAGAAAAAACAATAGCGGACCTTAGAGTTCGCCTTGCGGGACACCCTAAGAAAAAACAATACTGGACTTAGGAGTTCGCCTTGCGGAACACCATAAGACAAAAAATAGCGGACCTAGGAATTCGCCTTGCGGGACACCGTAAGAAAAAACAATAGTGGACTTAGGAGTTGGCCTTGCGGAACACCTTGAGAGAAAAACAATAGCGGACTTAGGAGTTCGCCTTGCGGGACACCGTAAGAAAAAACAATAGTGGACTTAGGAATACGCCTTGCGGAATACCATAAGGAAAAATAATGTCGGGCCCAGAATCCTGCCTTGAGGTATCCTACTACTAGGAGTACTGTAAAAATAATATCGGACCCAGAATACTGCCTTGAGGTATCCTACGAGGAGTACTAAGTAACTTAACCTTTCAAGGCATCAAATTAGACTTTGTCGCCTGTTTCATCAAGTCAAATTGTGATGGAGCAGATCTGCTCCTAAGCTTAAGAAAACTTAGAGAAACTGTAATCTAACAATACTTCCCTGGGGTACACCGAAAGAATTCAGTGTGAATTCTCTGATGACTAAATCTATTGTAACTTGATTTTCTAGCTATCAAATATTTTTTAAACCTTTAAATGTTATCCGTTTCCGACATAACACCTCCCAGAACCATGTTTCTTTGCAAAATAATTGTCACACAGTGTCGGACGCTTACATCAGATCAACGGCAATGAATGCATGTTTCCAAGTTAAAAAATATAAAATATTTAAGAGATTTGGGTTCGAAAACCTAACTTATTTTGAAATAATTGCAATATTTATTTCAAAATATAATTAAATACCTAGTTTACGAAAATATTGTTCGATAGTTGCGTGGCCTATCTTCACAACCACTTTAAAACCAGATTGCCTCCAAAACTGCTGGTAGATTTTTTATTTATTCCCTTTGAATTTACTAACCATCTGTTTATCTCATTGTTTCAGTATCATCCACGGGTTTGTGAAAATCTGAAATTTCGGTGTCTCCTGTATAGTGTATCGTTTCTGTAAAGTATTGTGTGTACAATATATGTAACTTCTGATATTTTAAACCTGTCTGTATTGACGCGCCCACAAAACATAAATTTAAGCAATAGATATTCCGTTTCTTGACCGTAATGCTAATACGTATAAAGAGTATAAAACAAGTGTCAATACTTCTATCTTAAGCCCATATCAAACTTCCTATTTTATATAAAAAAATGTGTTAGTTTTTAGTAAAACGTCCCACTTTGTCGCTTACCGCTTATCTTCATTTGAATAAACTGACAAAGCGGCTTTATGGCAAACAACAAAGTGGGACTGTTTACTAAACTCACTCACAAATAATGATTAAATAATTTTCTGGTAACTACAGAATATAAGGGATCATCCATTAATTACGTCACACCTCAAGGGGGAGGGAGGGGGTCCACAAAATGTGACATATCGTGACAGGGGGGAGGGAGGAGTTCTATGTTTGTGTCGTTACAATCTTCACATACATGAATACATGAACATAAAAGAATAGAAAATCCAAAATCCTTGGACGGAGGAAGAATAAGTAAATTTTCTCTTCGTTAATTTTACAAATCATTTTAAGCAATCCTAATAAAACGTTACTTTCAAAGTGATGTTGTAATTTTTAGGTTTTAGGTTTAGTTAATTGTGACGAAGTATGACAATGGGGGAGGGAGGAGTCAAAAAATCATAAAATTGGTGTGACGTAATTAATGGATGATCCCTAACCACAATTTTAAACTTAACTATAAGATCTTTTATACTTAATCTGATTTATGTTAACCTGTTAAGCGCATTTTTTATATTGCATTGAAGCATAGATGCTGGTCATATATTAAAATATTAACTTTTATAACATGACCCATTATTTTGTTTATACACGTTTTATAAGATAACTAGGTATAGTAGGTATAAGTTACTATAATCTGGCCAACCAGCCTGCTAGTAGAAAAAGACGACCAATTCAAATAATGTAGATGCGAAGAATTTGCCGCCTTTTTCTAACAGTCAGGTTGGCTAGAGTATAATAACTATCTGTATCAATACACAAATATAAAAAAAAAACAAAGGAAAATGCACACAGATTATACTATAAGATTATAACACAACGCTTTTTTTAAACAAAATTAAACTATTACAAATTTTTATTTTAAATGTTTATTGATTAGACAAATTGAAGGCAGGAAACTAGTCAGTACGCTTAGACCATGATTGGTATGTCAGTATGTCGCCGCGAGATAGATTTTCGATCTTTTACCAACTATATGAATAAAAGAGGGATGGATAGTCTTATCTCGCGGCGACATATTGTCGCACTGATCCTGTGCTAAGCCTACAGGAAATCGTGACCAAATAATAAAAACAAACTACATACGCTCTCGTAAAGCATCAGAAGTTTCTAAGGGGGCAAGGTGCTCAAGATTATCTGCACACTCTCATATTCTCTCCTGTAAAAGTGTGGTTAGATAATCTTGGATATTTCGCCTGATTAGTTAGGCACTGGTCCCACGAAAAGCTATTTAGCGATTGATAGCTCGACTATGAAATCGAACAAAAGTTAATCGCTCCCGTGTAAAGACAAGAGACACGGCTATATTTGTAGCTACTCGCTAGTATTGCAGGTACTACACGTAAATTCACCAAAGCTAGTACGAATGATTCGAGTAAGTGAAAGAAAGTATCTTTATGTAGATGTCAAAATGACACTATAGTAGATTACGTACCAAGGCCGTTTAAGTGGGAAATGTCTCGGATGACGTGTCATTGTAGGCCGAAGCGAAGCCGAGGCCATGTGATCCGAGGCTTTCCCATTTTACGGCCGAAGTGTGTGTACTATTTTTCTGCTCAACGGAGCCGGCAGGCGGCAACTTAGTTTAGCGCAGCGGTCGGTAATGTGCTGTTTGCCGGCCGGAGGGCAGAAACATTCATTACATTCATTCCATTCGTGCCAGCTTTAATGAATTTACCTGTAGCGTAATGGTAAACTACAAATGTCACCGAGTCTCTTTTCACACGGGAGCGATTATGTTTTGTTCGTTTTTATAGTCGAACTATCAATTGCTAACTCTGTTTTTGTAGGATTAGTTCTTACTTTTGCTTAATACATTGCGAGCTCTAAGCATTTCTAAATAGTAGTCATATTTATTTAAACTTTCACGATTATCACTCATATTTTAACAACAAATGGTCTTAATCGCCCGTCATGCCCGAAACGTCAGGATAAAATTAAACATAGTTTACGCTATTCAGACCCGTTTATCGTTAAAATATGGGTAGTCATATTGTGTTTTGTATATTAAGGTATCGGTCTCTTTCTGACATAGTATGAATGTAAGAGATACTTACGAGTTGGTCGCGATTTCGGAATGTGAAAGACTGAAGTAATGAGCATCATGCGGGACGAATTCTTTGTGATATTTGAATGAGGGATTTTCCATTTTATTACTAAATTTAGGAAAGGAGTTCACTTTGTGACATTGGAACGTTCTAGTATATACAGTCACGTCTAAAAATATTGCATACATTTCAGAATGTAAGCCCATGGCATAAGGATTAAAATCGGTAATATATTTTTAGTACAGATGGTGTACTTTTTAGGCTCTAGTGCGAGAAGTGGGTCATTTTACGTCAGGTCCAAAACTTCGGAGGGCCATCTGTACTAAAAAACGTCGTACGAGACACGTGCAAACAACGAAATTCATGTTTTTCGCACTTGTGTCGTAATGTACTATTTTGGAGCGGGCCGTAGATGAATCATTGAGCTTGGAAATGCATTTTTAAGAATGTAACACTTTTTAGGAGGACCTTACGTCTTTGCAATTGGACGTATTTCTGCAAACAGGAACCAATCCACACGAATTTGTCATTTTAAAGATTGACTTGATTGTTTTGATTTAAGGTGTTGATTAAAATGACAAATTCGTGTAGATTGGTTCCTGTTTGCACAACTACGACCAATTAGGTTCGATACTATTCTAATGAGATCAGCACAACGATCGAGAAATTCCAAATATTGGATGACTTGACGTTATAAGAACAATATATGCGATTCCATGGTCTCGGTAATACAATACACAATACACTTGTCCAGCCGCCATATATATATCGGAACGCCCAGTGCTCAAAAATATCTAAACATGTACTCTAAAGCGGCATTTAGGAGGTTGTCAGCCTCCGTAGCCTAGTTGGTAGTGACCCTGCCTACGAAGCTAGAGGTTCCGGGTTAGAATCCCGGCGAGCGCATTATTTGTGTATTTATTTATCACAAATATTTGTTCCTTGGTCATGGCTGTCTATGTATTTAAGTATCTATATGTATCTATCTATTATATATATCGCCACCTGGTACCCACATCACAAGCCTTAATTGAGCTTACCGTGGGACTAGGTCGATTTGTGTAAGATGTCCCAAGATATTTATTTACATTTAGTCGTTCACCGCGGTCGCTGAATCTAAGTATGACTTTGCTAGGCAACAACACTTTGCAATTTGCATACGGTGAACGACGCAGTGTAATTCCCACATAATGCCATGACAATAGTGGTCTGTTCCAATATTTGTGAGCACCCTGAGACCCGTTTCTCAAAAGCTTGTAACTTGTAATACTAGTGGAAGTCTCTTTTTAATATTATTAATAAGATAAGGACTTCCGCTTGTATTACAAGTTACAAGCTTTCAAGAAATAGGCCTCTGGTCGCTGGGATATCTGATGTTGACTGTACATACATGATAAGATAATGTATTCATTTTTTTTTAATTATGTGCCCTGTATTTTAAGAGGTGCTCTTCATAAGTTTACCTACTGTGTAGTCAATGTAGCTCATATAATTAGGTATATCCAAATTTAATAACATTTTCATATTCGGCGTTTATAAATATTTCGAGAATGGGATTTATAAGTTCCATGTTTTAAATTTGTGTCGTTTATATATTCATGTACATATACATAACATAGTTATTTATACGTCTGTATCTATGTAATAAATGTAATAAGTAAATACTAATTACTATCAGTGTGATGAGTGTAGAGTATGTGTTTTAAAATGGTTACTTCGGTAAAGTGTTATACAAGAGAGAGATTTGTAGATTTAAAAAATATGCTTTCAGTAAAATAAAATAAAAATGGCGACTACTAAGATCAATGGACCACAGATATACAGAGACCGATTAAGTTTGATTTTTCGTCAATGCAGAAAGCATACAAACTCAATATGTTAAAGCTCATGTCAGATAGACCAAAAAAAAAGTTGGTATCTTTCTGCAAAACTATGGTCTGGTTACTAAGACAGTAAAGTGACGCAAACTATACAAAGACAGTTGATGTAGATGCTATAGTTCCGTCGCCATCAGATATATCTAAGGTTGCTAGACGAACTGTAATATAAAGTATTGTACTGTATTTTATCTCCATATACTTTACGATTTACGAGACTCATATCGTAAGTTGAAAGACTTTATTATGCTCTGAATTACAAAATTTACTGAAATAGCCTGTAATTTCCCATATTTTTTCATCCTTTAAACTGACATATACTATAATATACGGGGTTACTTTTTCACCAGTACAATAAATTAACATACGTAATAGAAGTCTAAAATACAAAATACTAGCATTTTTTGTAACTACCCCTTTGAAACAAAAAAAAAACTAAAATACTAATAAGAAATGTGGACGTATTACGCATCTGTCGACGTGCATAACTAGCAAAACGCATACTGTCAACTGTTTGTTTAAAATGTCATCGCGCGATGCGCCGCGGGGGCGGGTTGGATCACCCCTCACCGCCGCCATAGTCATACCGCACCGTTGACGCCTTGTAATTAGTACGCCCATTATGTTACATTTGCATGAAGGATAAATTAATTAAAAAATAAATAACCCTGTATACTGTGTTTCTCAAAACAAAATCTAGGAACCGTAGATATGTCGGACTGACCCCATTTCAATAGAGCTCTGCTTAGATGTTTGTGATCATTCTGATCGCTACGATATATCTGATGGCGCCTGTACGGCATAGATGTTGTGGACTCTTTACCCTCGGCGCTATCTTCAGCCGTATCGTATATGGTCGGCTGATAACCAAAATTCACTACCTATGAATACTCTCACTACTCTTAGCAACCTCGTATATCAGTACTGAATCAGAACTGAGATAGGAGCTTAAAGGTCTTCGCACACTATAACAACTCCACGCCAACGCGGCAGCAACTCTACTCACACTCACGATGAGTAGTCAACTAGTTGATCCACCCAATGGTCAATGGTGGACAACGCGGTGTCAACGAGTGGGCAATGAAAATGGTTGCTCAATACACGTCAGTCGCAAACGTATAGTCGTTGCGTGGACAACGTGTGGTCGTTGCGTGACAAACGAGTCGGGGTTGACCTTTAGTGTACGTTGCGTAAGCCACTCGTCGTACACTATTTTAATATCATTTTTTGAAATTAAACCTTAAATATATGACACAGGACTTATATTTCAATGATTAGACATGAGTCGAGTGGGTGTGGAGTTGATATAGTGTGCGGAGACCTTAATTTCAAGTAGGTATTTGTTAATTAATGAGTGTTGCTTGTCAACCGACGATAAGTATTCCGCTAATTTGCTCGTCTTAGTATGCAGTTGTCTATTTACCTTTGTGTCGTTGATGGCATAAAGATATTTTTTTATAAGAATGTGGCTTTGCATCAGGCATTGTACATGAATTTATTGTCTGTTAGGAAATACAACTCAATCATAGTGCCAACATGACACTAAACACTATTCATAAAAGTCTCCTAACTTAACAAATCGATAAGTATTGTTTGACCCTTTCAGTCTAATCAGTAAGACCGAAAGGGACAAGCAATACTTATTTATGTATAAGGAGGTAAGTTTTCTATTTTACTTGCTAACGTTAGTTTAAGGCACGCTTCGGTTAGGCTTTAGGAAATCACAATTAGGCATCAAATAAATAATTATGAATAGCTAAATTTTGGAATACTGTGTAAATACAATTCCTATCGTTGACCTAGGAAAAATATCGCTATACATGCATTATAATCAGAGATCGAACAAATGTGCGTCATAGTGCGCAATAATAGGGACATGACTCCAAAGTTGATTAAATTAATAATTAAACGAATAATTTCTTGAAATTTGATGTCTAAGCTCTGAGGTGACTATTTATAAAGGTTTTCATTGTTACCGGTGTCAAATGGGTAATTTTCTGAAAATGGTCAATTAGTCAATCAACTTTGGAGTCATGTCCATATTATTGCGAACAATGACGCACATTTGTCCGATCTCTGTTTATAATTAACATGTTGCATGGATTTCATAGGCCCGATTCTTTAAAACTTTTAACTTGTAATACAATGAAGTCCCTTTTTAACAGCATTAACTAGAAAAGGACTTCAAAGATTATATACCTTACTTTTAATCGTAAAATTGGACACCAAACTTTTATAATTTCAAAAATATCCACAAACTGTGTTTAATCTAGTAGTAGCTAATCATTGTGTAAAATTTTACCAATTTCCAGAAGTATCCCAAATCTTATATTTTGCATTTCTAATGTTATTTGAATCAATATATCTGACGATAGTTTTTAACCAATGCTTAAGTTTGATATGTTTGTAAAGATTCCATTGTTGGAAAACATATAGTTAAGTAATAAATATAGTTAAATTGTGCATTTAGACAGCTATGCAAATATTTGAATAATTACTATTTAAATACTATATTTTGCCTATTTCATACAGGATGTAACAAAAACAGTGGTCCGTTTAAGGGCTCATGCACAATCATATTCTGATTAGGAAAATAGGAAATTGTTTTTCTGCTATATACAAATTGCGTTTGTATGGGTGCGGACGCTTAAATAAGCCAACTAACCATAGGAACAAAGAAATCCTAGTCTGAATACAACGGATCACTACTATTTCTATTACACCCTGTATAGCTTACACGCATTTTCCTGTGTTAGGAATATACTTCCACTTGTAAATCGTAAGCTTGATTTAAAGGCCTGTGGTCTGATATGTAATTAGGAAGCCTCAGTATTATAAAAGGCAATTTTTAATTTCTTGGAAGGATTTTTATTTTAGTACATTTCAACTTCATCATGTGTAGTTTTTTCGAAGAACATCTATAAAACTCATTTGAATAAAAACATGATAAGTGCGTTGGGGTGAGATGTAACTGTTTTTTGGATGGGGTAAGACTACTACCATGCTAATTGTTTAGCAAAAGAACGATTTTTGTCTTTCCCCATTCAGAAAACCGTTTCAATTGTATTAGCACCAGAAATTTGATTACTTTGATGTATCGTGTTTATATTGTGGCTGAAATTTGTTTTTTTAAACGTAATTTATTGTTTAGATTATAATATGTGTTTAAGTGCTGTGGGCGCCAATGATAAAATATGCGAAAAATGTTGAGTGAAACCGGAGAATATTTTAGATTCTAACCAGCAGTTCGGTGATATTTTCATTATTTTAAGAGAGCGAAAATAAAACTATTTAAACGTATATTAATTAAATTTAAATTTATCCCGACGTTTCGAACACTTTACAGGGTTCGAAACGTGGGGGTGTCGTTAAATAGTTTTATTTCATGAGTAATCGCGGTAATCGAAGAAAATATTAGAACCAAAATACATTTCATGTATTATAAAATCATTATTGGAATAGTGACTTGTCACTAATATATCGGTAAATGACAAGTGCATTTCTGTAACCTAGCCACTCAATTGCTTTTGGTAACTGTGGTTTCCAGCTGTCACTCTTATTTTACATAGGAATTAAGCTCAACCAAAATTTCAGAGCAAATGAGTGGTTGGGGGGGGGGGCTCATTCAGAGTCCTAAAACCTCCCACGCAAAGGGAATGCACTCGTTTTTTTTTCTACCCTGTATTATGTTCAAAACATTATAATGCTATCCTCCACTAGAGCTATCTCGGGTTAGGCTACTGACACGAGGTTAACCTTTTAGACGTCACATCATTGACATCATATTCGTATACAATCGGTAGCTGTCAGTGACACTAAGACGCCACGTCACCAAAGTCCGAAAAAATAATAATTTGAAATTTACGCATGTGCGTATTAGGTCTATATTGCTCTGTGGACCGTGACTTACGTACCGGTCTTTGGCGTTGAACCTGCGGTGCCGATATATCAGTCATTAGCGTTCTAAAACTTAAACTTACCTGTTAAGAACGTAACGATATAACCCCGTGTTAGCGCCCTAACCAAAGATCGTGTAACTGGGCATAGTATTATAATGATGGCATTTTAATCTAGGTAATCAGATTTTATGTAGGTTCCTATGTAAATTATTTAATGCTTTGCGTATCCAATATAAAGCTATAGCTTGTGTAAGCGTCATACATTTTTGTTTTTTGTATCTAATGGTGCCGGCCATCTAAAGGATAATCAGAAATAAAACATTTACAATATAATTTAAGTTTCTTTTATTTCTAAAACATAATCAATCACGATTATTTTCCCTTTGTGACCCAAGAGACTAGAAGGTCCGTTTAATTTTTATTTTCAATTTGCACTTTATATTTTTACCAAGGACCCGATTATGATGATTTGTCCCGGGTATGTCCGAAAACTACGACCAAGACCACCGGGGGATGGGCAGCAGCATCCCTAAAGTGAGGTGGAGACACTGCGATCGCCAACCCACATGCCAAGCGTGGCGATTATGGCAACAACCCCCCAAAATGGAAAAGCACAAAAGACCGGTCATTGTGGCAATCTTTGGGGGAGGCCTATGTTCAGCAGTGGATCTTTCGGCTGATATGATGATAATGGTGATGATGATTTTTACCAATGAGCTCCTACGATTGTACAGTCGCTATCAAAAACATAAGAGCGGCCAGGGTGGTCATAAATATGTGAGCAGGCCTCTCTTGCTATGGCGTTAGTATGCATGTTCAGATATTTTTGAGCTCCTTGGCAGCTCCGATATATCTAATTGCGACTGTAGATAAAAGTAAAAAAATAAATAAACGAACAAACAATGGGCAGTAATGTAAACCATTTTAAACCTACAACATAGACAAGTTGTCTATGACTTAAAATTAAGTTTCGTTTCAATCGGCATCGACGGATCTCCCGTTCGCACAAGACAGCTCCATCAGCTTTTGTTTTATTTCCGTGATCTGAAACCACACAAAATAGTAAAGGGTATTTTCTTTGAGCGTTTCAACCGCCGGTTCTTCAGTGGCAACATTATTACGCGATTTCCGTGGGTATCTCATATTTTTTTAGGATACCTAAGTAGTTGTCAACTACGTCTACTAAGATATATCCAAAAATTCATAATCTAAAGGGATTAGTGTGATAACTTGATAAGGCTGCCATCGAAGTCACAGCGGTTGAAACGCTCGGAGGAATGGCCTAATCTATAACCGACAAAAGTTCATTCTTAGAAATCGGCAACTATAGTCGCTCGGATATATCTTATGGCGACTGTATAGTCAACCAAATAGACCTAAGGCCACTCAACAACGTAACGGTAACGTTATAAATGCTATATCAGTAATTTTATATGAATTCTCTTATTTTACATAGACATTACTCTTATTAGACATAGAGTGGCCTAAGCTTCCGATTGGGCGGGACACATTGCGCGTAGAACCTATGGCCGTTGGGGAGGAAAGGTTCTCGAGTGGCGGCCACGCACCGGAAGGCGTAGCGTGAGCAGGCCCCCTACAAGGTGGCCTGATGGTGAAGGTCGCAGGAGTGCGTTGGATGCGGGTGGCACAATGAACATAGGCCTCCCCCAAAGATTATCTTTGGGGGAGGCCTATGTTCAGCAGTGGACGTCTTTTGGCTGATATTATGATGACAGTTGGTTAGTTAGTTAGTTTTACTGGGCTTTTTTCCGCAACTCGACAACCATCGTGCCATTTTTGCGTGATAGCGAGGTAGCCCTATTCCAACCATCCAAGCTCCTCCACGAAATTCAGCATATGTTTCAGGTTGCTAAATGCCTCCTTCATATCGTCGGTTGACAATCAAAACTCACATTCAAATTCAAAATTATTTAATTCAAATCTCATAACATAAAGATTGATACGTTGTTAAAACATTAATAAATACTTATACCTAGAATTAGTTAAGATAAGTGCCATTTTTTAACAAATACCTTCTTGAAATAGAGATCGTATCTAAGTTCTGATTCAATACTGACATAAGAGGTTGCTAAGAGTAGTGACAGTTTTTATAGTGAGTTTTGGTTGTCAGCCGACGATATATGATGATAATATGCAGCTAAAGATCTGTTAGGGTAGTTAGGTCAGTATTTTTTTAAATGACACAAACCTTCTGAATCTCATTAAGTAACACCTTCTGCTCGGTCCTAGGGGTCATGGCGCCTCCGTTCAGGTCTATAGACTCCAGGTTGTCGAACAACTGTCGGATTCTCATCGCAAGGTGGACGTCACTTGTGCCTTTTCTTGGTACCGTTGGCTTGGACCTGTGGGTTATATTCGATTGGTTGGTACATAGGTTAGGTTACAATAGGTTTGCTGTGTGGTGACGGCAGTAAGAATATCTACATTTGCCACCACCGCAACTCTTCCCGCGGGTGTCGTAAGAGTCGACTAAGGGATATTCTCATCAGACATTCGAGATAGATCAAGGAATAATAAGATCAGGACTGTGACGTTACCTGCGCACGATTTTCTTCCTATATTTATCTGGTTGGTCCTTCTCGATGTACCTACTCCGGCAGCTAGATCGCTAGTTTTTTGTTTCACGTCAAAATGTATGTGATGACAGGAACAAAAAACTAACGATCCAGCTGCCGGAGTACTACGAGAAGGACCTACCAGATGACGGGATGATAGCGGGCGCGGATCCAGAGGGGGGGGAGGTCAATAGAGGCACTTGCCCCCCCTCCCGGGCCCCCTTCCCTGGACCTAAGTATTAGGTATGCTTAGGTGCTGTGCTGTTTTAAGTATAAAATACTATAATATCGTCGGTTGACAACCAAAACTCACTAAGTAACAAATACCCCTGGGAACAACTGTATAAAGTGTTAATGTATTTTTTTTTCTCTTGTCTCAATAAACATTTCATTTAATTTCACCTACTTGAAATTTAGAAATAGAGATCGTATCTGTTTTGATTCAATACTGACATACAAGGTTGCTAAGAGTAGTGACAGTTTTAATAGTGAGTTTTGGTTGTCAGCCGACGATATCATAGGTCAATGACGCCCCCCCCCCCCCTCCCTGAACGAATTCCTGGATCCGCGTCTGCGTGATGACGTTACCTGCGCACTATCTTCTTCCTATATTTATCAGGTAGGTCTTTCTCGATGTCCTCCCGAGTCAACAGGGTCATGTACTCCGGACTAGTATCGTAGGGGAAAGTGGGGTTGTGCTTGCCGCTGACCAGCTGCTTGCAG
>JALPQI010019922.1:0-25131 GCA_025490895.1 Thaumatotibia leucotreta | reverse complement strand
CATTTAAAAAAATATTTTTTAGTCAAATGTTTGTGTTTGTACTGTCTTGCATGATGCTACTACACGTTCGCCCGTGTTATTTGGCAGCGAGTTTAATTTTAACCTGGCGGCGGAAATCCTCAGTTTTTCTGCCAGAAACGGGGTAACTTAGAAATTGCTGACATGTAAATTTATGCTGCCTTAGTCATTTCTGAAATTGGCGACGGTCAACCCATTTTGTCGCTGTTCGCCTTTATAAAAACTGCCAGAAGTAGGTAAATAAAAAGTAGATATCGCGTGATCGAAAATTTTACATTGATAAATAAACTAGAATGTTCAAACGCAAAATGAACTACATCGACTACTAATATAATCATAATCATGTATTCTGTCCTTTACTGAGCAACGCTATATGCTGTACACTATATATATGTATATTTTTTCTTTTATTTTGTAGCACATAACAAAAATTTACATTATCCTCTTATGATCATTAATAAATTCTTCAAAGAAAAAAATCCACCAACTAACCATAAGAAATGTCACATTACATAGATTTACTTAGAAAGTAAAGTTACTTAGAAAGAGTATAATCAGCATGAAATTTGAACGTGTAACCGGAAAGCGTCAAAAGTGCTTGGTTTCTTGGAATACAGGCTTTAGACTTTTTCATATGAGTGGCTAATTTTGATGCTTACATTCTAAGGCTTGTGATGGCCCAACATTTAAAAGCCACACCAGGAGGACTACCATGATCTCTTAAATACGATTCAGTTTAGGTTCGGCCTGACATTTTTTGACAGTTATTCTATGGAACTGACACATTGCAATTCAGATTAGGTCCTGAATTTAATCGCATTAGTAGATCGTGGTATTGCGCCCCTTTAAAAAAACCCCGTTTAAAATAACTTTGCTAAGAGTTCGTAATTTCATATAGCCGGCGTAGAGTTCATACGGCAAGAACGGATTTCCCGCAGCGATTAATTATATAAGAATTTATTATTGGTTTTTGCATCTATTTCTTTTATTTTAGGTTCTTGTTTGCCTTAGGACTGATTTTTCAATCAAACAATTGTTAGCCCTGTCCTTTTTTGACGGATGGTTTTAGAAAAGGATGGTGATAATTTTAACTAATGGGCGACTGAAAAATCAGCCCTAAGCTAAGAAAAATTATGAGGCAGCTAATATTCAGTTAATACTAGAAAGTACACTCACTATTCTTTTAATTTTAATCGGGTTTTTAACATAGCGTTGTATTAACCCTTTGCACGCCGCCATAAAAAAGTATTCATTTAAATCTGAACTCTAATAGGTTATCAATAGAGTTTAAGATTACAACTGGGAAAATAACGAGTTGTATTCGTAGTCGGCGTTCAAAGGGTTAAGCTTAGTGTCACATTTCATTACGTGGTGATGGCAGCTGCGATGACGGAGATACCCTTCTTGTGACGAAAATAATGTCCAGTCAATAATAAGGCATTATTTTAAATATGCAATAGGGGATAGTTCGTCCATGAATGACGGTCAGTGATCCGCAAGCAATGAACGTGAAAGCATATTTAAATAATTCTTGATATCTACTTATCTGTTGATATACCGAAACAAATTATAATACGATATATTGTTTTTTCTGTGTACACTAGTGTGTAATTCATAGTGTTTATATAATAAGTGTATTGATTGTGTACATATTATATAAAAGCGTGCGAATATTTATTTTATTTTCATCTAAAAGTATTAACACTATTTTACACAAAACTGTGTATAGAAACTAAATTCGCATCACTTAGTTACTTTGAAATCGATATGATGTACTTACTATTATACAATCAAAAATTTAAAGCCACTTTCTTTTTACAAATAGGTATAGATACTATGAATAGCCGTGAATCAATATTTTAAATATACGAGTTTCTAGGTCGTGAGGGTACGTTACCCAAAGTAAGTGATTTTGTAATGGTAGAAATTACAGTACGCATTGTGTGACTTATGTGCAATAACATAAATAAAAAATAAATCCGCCATGGACGTTAACAAAGGCTGACACTTACCTATATCGTCCCCGAAAGAACTGCTGAAATAATTGTTCAATGTCAGTTACCCCATAAAGCATAATCTGTAGGCAAAATTGATAAGTAACTTTCTAGTTGGCCATTTATGTATGATTCTGATCATAGTACGGATTCTACTGCATCACATATTGGCATTAAGGTATAAATAATGCAGTAATGTATAGTGCAAAGTTGGTCGTGCAACGTTCGGAACTAGTAACATCTACAGTTCTATTATCACATCGCAGCAGCGGGACAATAAAGTGCCAAATAGTCTCTAAATTCGCAGGCCAGCTTATATCGAGGACCCTTTTCCACTGCAATATCATCCCGAATAACGTTATACCTAGATGATTATCACGTCGTAGTAGATTTTACACTCCTAGTTATTTAATTACGTACGTTTGTTAACTAAGAACCAATTACTGCGAGGCGAAGTTAGCATTATCACGGGTGCCTGACGAAGTTAAATATACGAAATCCATAGATGACGTTCTAACTAACTTTGCATAAGGTTCAAAGGTTAGCGTAAGGATGAACATGCATTATTGGTATCCTTACGCATCGAAGTCAAGCCGCGTTGTTGAATCTGTGCACCTATCTCTAGCTCGTGAGTTTGAGGTTACAGCTAGTGTAAAAACTTTAGTATATTAACTAAAGAGTAGTTGCAATATCTTCACATATGTATATTATTAACGACTATTCTCTTAAAATTGTAGTCCTAACTTTTTAGATTTGAAAAACAGTTATTTTTATTTAATATGTAGTCATAATTAACAGGTATGGTCTTTATAGGAAAAACTATGACATGTTACGTCGTATTTTATATATCTCACGAATATTAAGGAAGTAAATATTTGTAATCAAAAACACTTTATGTACTAACTTTCAACTGAAAATCGGCGGACTTTATGCTTTGCTATTCTATTTTTATGTATTGTCGGTTAGGTAATAGTGTGAACCGCATTAAATATCAGTAACGGAGCAGTCGGTATAGAAAACTATTTAAATGTCGTGACACTTATTAAGACCTACAATAAAATTGAATGACTTATTGAATATTAGTACGTATATTTTAATTTTTTACACCTTTTAAAGCGGACACGGTATAATATTACGAATTAGAGATAATTTACACCTAATTATGAGTTATGAACTATCGAGTTTAATGGAATAATACGTGTTTTCATTGTACATCTAGGTAGTGATTGAAATTCCACTAAATAAACTTGAAATATCAACCCCTTAAAATGATTACTCATCACTTACATTCTGTTTTGGCAATTGTAGGTTAAGTCGAGTCAAAATATATTTAGACATAATAAATGACGCAGGGTTTTTTATGACTGAGCTGTAGCCCTGCCATGAGATTCCGCTACGATATTAACGCTCGTTTACTTTCCATCCGGTACATACGAGCGGGATGGATAGAAATTATACGCGCGTTAATAACGCCGCGTGAGCTCATGGTAGGGCTACGAAACAAACTAGTGCTCATAATTCAAAACATCACGAATATAAATAAAATAACATATATTATTTACTGGCCACTGTTCTTAGTCAAACGATTTCCATTTTTCACCCCAGGTTGATTTTACAAATATGTATAAATTTTATCTTTGGACTAGGTGGCAACGTTAATTATTAAATTAGTTTCGATTAATTATATAAAGACACATGGTAATTCATTATAGTTTTAATAAAGCATCTGAAAATTCCAATGTCGATGCCATTGATCACCATTCTTAAATATAGCCAGCATGAATAATTTATTGTAATAAAGACAAAATATAATCATATACTATGTCTACTCATTCAATATTTGAGCGCATCAACTGCAGGGTAACTTTATGGTGGTATTTTAGACGCAAATATTAAAGAAATACGTCGTGAAATATACTATAGCAGAAGTTGTTTTAAGACATATGTAATTGCACCAAACGGCTTGACGGAAACGATTACAGCCAACAGAACTTGCACTTGATTAGGAACTTTGTAGAATACCGTATTTGTAGTAAGTATCACAGTTAATAATGTAAACTCTATTTCTCGGTTGATATTATATAACATTTAAGATTTATTGTCGAAACTCCAATACATTTATAATGTATAATCTATTTTAAATCTGAAGTAATAATTTTTGATAAACTTTTTTATATATTTTAAAATCAGCGTTGTATCACCAGTGATTATTTTGTTTAAATTGTTAATATTATGATTTTAATTTCTATCTCGGCTCTGTTTTCGTAACTAAGTTATTGTTATTTGCGCCCACGGTACCTAGAAAGTGTAATTTATAAGCTCCATTTGTATGGACCTAATACAATTAAATTAAGATTCATAGCGTACATTATTAAATAACATGTAATTGTGATCAGCGTTCTTAGAAGTGAAGGTATATGGTATTAGTATATGCATATAACAAACATTTTCACTTAGCTTCGTTTTTAGATTTATAGTTAGAATTTATAAATTATAGATCATCAGATTGGAATATCGAGGGCGGCATGATCCAATTATTTATTTTGCTCAGGTTTATCAATCACTTCATACAAAACATTGAAGTCTTGGTTGTACATACAAACTATTGTTTCAATTGTTATCGAATCGTTTTACCTTAACTAATAGGATAGTTCAGTTGTATTTTATTGAGAAAGCCTTTTGAAATGTCACTGCCTCAAGTGCCGATTGCTAATTAAATTGTTATTCGGTTTGATTTTCTGAACGCTTTTAATGTCAGTAATAGTTTTTTGGGTATGGAATTTCTTTTGTTTACTACCAGACAAATTAAATAATTGTTCCGCCCGTTTGTTAAAATAGAAAACACTGTTTTACGCTAGTTACTAGCAAATATTGTAACACATTTGATAATGTGTGCATATTGTGTCCTAAACAGTTTATCTAAATCAAACATTGTTTTATTATTTATATTATATTAGGTAAATAAATAATAGCCTCAAAATTATAGATTACTTGTTAGATGCATCATCTGGATTAACTTTTTACTTTAAAAGTTATAGCTGTTATTTATATCGAATACAATGTCTTTAATAAAGGAAACATCGTTTTAGAGATTGCATGTTTTAAATAAATAAATTATTTAAAAATAGTATTTTATTAAATGGTCCTGGGAAATGTATGCCAGATCAAGAGCTCGCTGCAAGCTCGGTTCGCCATTCAAACGTAGTTACGTTATTATTTTAAAATCACCCTGTATTCTCATGACATTAGAATGAGATAAGACAACTAAAGTCAACATAATGTCCTGAGTGTTAAAATATGATGAGAAAAGAAATAGTACCGTAAACCACCCAACTATAGTCCAATACTACAACAGTGGTCCACAATGTCAATTCTAAATAAGCATCAGTTCCAATATTCCTTATGGCTTTATCCAAGTTTTTTTTATTATTAATTAGGAGTTTTTGCTTATGAATAGCACGATTACCATTGTTGGGATCGCTTGGATTTGGACTATAGTTATGTGATTTTACGGAAAGTATACAGGGTGAAATTTAAATCGTGAATCGTAATATGTTTTTCTAACTCTATGAATAACATATATTTTGTCAGCCTCTGTAGCCTAGTTGGTAGTGACCCTGCCTACGAAGCTGGAGGTTCCGGGTTCGAATCCCGGCGAGGGCATTCTTTGTGTATTTATTTATCACAAATGTTTGTTCCTTGGTCGTGGTTGTGTATATATCTAAGTATCCATACGTATCTATCTATTATATATATCGTCGCCTGGTACCCACACCACAAGCCTTAATTGAGCTTACCGTGGGACTAGGTTGATTTGTGTAAGATGTCCCAAGAAATTTTTTTTTTTTTTTTTTAACTAACAATTGGATGCCCCACAAATTACTTAGAAATAGGTTGTCATGATTATTTTTGGTGGTTCTTTTTTAAATTTTCATGTTGAGTCTAAGGTATTATAACGATTATTTAAGCTATTTAAAACGTCAAATGTAATGAATATTATTTAATTTTTAACGAAATGGCAAAATTGGCGTTATTAATTACTTCAATTTGAAGAGGTAATTTAAATTATTCAATTAATTTGTCTTAACCCTTAGGTGCATATGGTATCATACATTTTAATTCTGAAATGACTTATGTAAACAATTGATGCCAATTAGAACTCTGTTGCTCAGTGTGTCAGTTGCAATTGATTACTTATTTCGACATGTGTCATTTCGGTCGTATCATTTATGATACTGTATGCACCTAAGGGTTAATAATCCATTTTGATATTCTAAAGCCAAAAAATACAAAAACACAAGCCCCAAAAAATACAAAAAAATGACATGTCCATTTTTAATAACTTTGTGGGGCATTTAATTTATAGAGCCAAAAAGCTGGTCGACACCACCGGTGACCGAAGAGCTGGCAGCTTCCTCGCGCAAAGGATTAGTATTGCCATACAGCGGGGAAATGCTGCCAGCATTCTCGGCACCATGCCAAGGGGGGCCCATTTTTTAGATGTATTTTAGGTTTATTTAGTTTTAATTTGTTAGTTTTAATTTAGTGTTATTTATAAGGTTTTTTATTTACCTATTTATTATGTAATTATTGTATTTATCTACCGAATAAAATTTATAGAGCTAGAAAAACATATTACGATTCACGATTTAAATTTCACCCTGTATATGCATTTTATCTGTTATCTATCAGTAACGTTAGGTTTTACTCGATACGTAAAAACAGTCCATCGCGCTCGCTCCAATATGTCAGTCCGAGCGCAATATAATGCATTACGTGTCGAGTAATATCTAACGTATCCTTAACTTTCCAACCCATGGTACGGCTAGCAGCACGTATAGCGTAAAGCCGCACATTAACCACAGCATCTTAATTTCAGTAACGTGAAGCTAAACGTGGTGACTCGCGGAACCTACTTTTATATTACACATACCTGCGACCATACATATATAACATGGACGTCTAACGCCAGCTCAAAAATGCCCCCGAAATCAATTGTTCAATTGTGCTAAGATGGGCAGGACATAGCGCTTTTCTTAACACCGTGCATATTTCGGCGCAACATCTTTGACAAATGTTTATAGAATATAGCCAATCAAAACTTTGATGGACCAATCACAACAATTTTTATATGGCGGTTTAAGTTTTTATAGGTTGATATTGAAATTAATTACCGTGATGCATTGAAGAGGGGGTGACACTTGTCAACTAAAATTCAGGACCGTTTTTGAAAGGCGATTTAGTATGGCGTGCGGCTTCCATGTTTTATTTGTTCGTAGACACATAGGTATCTAATATAAAATACATGTGCTCATGTGTTCGAATCCCACTTCTGACATGTGTGTTCCCTAACTTTTACTTTGTAATTGGCTAATGTTATAAAAGCCATCAATAAAAAAAGACATGTGTGTCAAATTCAAATCATCATCATCATCAGCCAGTGATAGTCCACTGCGGGACGTAGGCCTCTCCTATTAACTATGCGTGTAAACGCATTAGGAGGTAAATGCCCATAATCGCCACGCTGGGCAAGCGGATGTGATCGCAGTAATGTGTCCACTATGATGTGCTGCCCATCATCAATCTTTTATCAAATAGTGGTCAGTGACACTTCAATCCCTTAGTCGACTCTTACGACACCCGCAGGAGTTGGGGTGGTGACAAATGTATTCTTACTGTCGTCACCACACGGCATAAAAATTCAAATATGTAATCCTTATTCAATGTGGCGTTATTGAAACTGGTTCGGCGTCATTAGTGACAGAAAAATCTTCGATATTTGTGGATTTCAGAGTTCGCGGTAGGGCCGCTGACACAAGATATATCGGAGACTATTATTTGCCGTCGTGTCCTCATAGGCACGATTTGTGTTTCTCCTCAATTGCTGTCTGCGCAGCTCTTATAGCATCCTGCACATGCTAGCCCACCACTGGGACTCGTCACTATTGCAACAACTCGCGCCTGGGGCTCTATTAGTTTTATTCTTACTAAAATTTAACCTTTAATAACCATACTGGTAGTAGTTTGTAAATAAAACGAAATTTAAACAATTTGATTTTGTGTAATGCTGTCCGAATACCATTAGGACTTTCTGTTGGTAGATTTTGACCATAGTTATACAGAAAACGACTAACTAATTTTTTGACAAAGTAGAAAGAGACCAAACTCAATAAGTAAAATATGTTAAAGCTTAAGTAAGATGGACAAAAGAATATTGTTTCGTCGCTTTCTGTAACTGTGGTCAATTTTGTTCTTTCAAAAGTTCGTGCTGTTCGTACCACAATTTTTTTTTGTCTAGCATGCAAACCACAATAATGCTTTCTGATTACTCAGATTTCTTTTCTTTTTCCTAAGCACCGTGGTATACATAAATTTACTGCCACCTGTGGCCTAAATCTCTATTGTGCTACTTAGTACTAGATGGCGCTGTCAACCATTTTAGTAAATAAATGCATTCCCTAAATAAGTTACTATACTCTAACTACCCTACTATAAGCTCTTACAGGCTCGCGGTGAGACCAGTGCCATAGCTCTATGAACTATCGGCTATTAAACACGGACTAAAGATACGCTCTCCCATGTAAATAAAATAAACAAGGCGATACTCTCCCAGCTATCAGCTATCACAGTCGGGCGAGTATCGCCGCGTCTCTTTTATTTATTTGTCTTTCTTAGACATATGGAATAATTAAAGACCATAGGAATGCCGTAGGATTGGCTTTCCCTTCCCCACTAAATGTTGTGATAAAACTGATTAAGTACCTACCACGTACCTACGCATTTTAAACAACTACAAACAATAGGTGGTTGGCTGGTTGGCATGTTGTATTGCTTAAACTTACAATCATGTTAGTTTATGACATGATATGCACGACCATGGGATTGGAAAGGTTGCGTTGCGTTGCATTATCGCAGGTAGCTATCATTTCAGCTGGGTAAAAATAATAATATAACAAAAATAGTGGCGATCCGTTGAAACGAACATTTCAATCAAAATGGGCCAAATTGCCGGTTATTATAAGCACAAGGAAAATTACTGTATTTATCGTCGTCGTCGTACGTAGGTACTATTATATGCCCTAAGCAGATTACCACTATTTTTTACTCATTTTATAGACCTCCGGAAAATTATAAAGTAAGAAAAAACAAATGCTTTTACAACAAAGTATTATTTATTTTCATATCATACCTGACATCTCATTCATAATGAATTAACATTTTGAAATATTTATAGATACCTCTAAATATATTTCGTAACATAACTCTTTTCATGCTATATAAAATATTTCAATAGGCGCATGCTGTAATAAAATTAATTAATAATATTATACTATTCAAAAATTAAAACTAACAATTCTAAACAGCTAAATTTATCACAATAATCTATTTTGTGCTCTCATAAGTATATTGTATGTACTATTAATGTTCTACATCTATTTCATTGTTGGTGTGTGTACCTATTATATAATATTAATATTAGTAATCACTTTTGTAAATATTTGTATATCGTTATGACAGTGGATTCAAGGCTATTATTACAAAGGCATATGCATGTGCAAAACTTTATTAGTTTTATATTAAATGTATGAATTGAAAATACTAGCAGTAATGAATTGTCGATATTGATACAGACAAGTGAGATAGATAACTAAACTAAAACATGTACAAGGTGTTGCTATGCAATACAACATGATTGACGTGACCTACTGTACGGTTGATAAAGAATATTATAGAGATAAAGTACAGTCGGCAATCTGCCGCTACCATTCGAGACGTCCTGAGCACTTCACCTAACTAACTTGCATCTACGCAATGCTTCAATTTAAATGAATAGGTATGTTAGAAATAATGATATGTGATTATTTGTATATAATTAAACTATTAAACATCAAAGTAACAATTAATGTGAAATATCACGTAATATTCGTAAAAATATTTTCTTTAATAAAATGTATAATATCTTTCTTTATAATGTGGTCCATGGTAACGCTCTACCACTATCGCTCCACCGCCATGTCCTGAACTCATCAGTATTATGAATGATACTATCAAAGATACATCACATCTGCCAATGTAATGGCCACAGCTACTGATATTTATAACTATTAGTGCTATTTTTCAATCGATTACATATTGATTAAAAATATATCCAAATCGGCAGTGTTCAATATTAGCAATTGCAAAAGAACAAACCAATTTTAACATGTGTAAAATCTAACTTGCTTAAAAAGGCATTCGGTAAATACTGACTTAATTTTATATGTGGCCGTCGGAACTATCGATGTGTTAACCGATGTCTTCGGCTACATAGCGCAGGTGTTATCGCGGTTGTTTAGGCACATGGAGTGTTTGAGAGAGGTGGCGGCGGGCGGGCGCTCGTCCGCGCCCCGCTGTTATTCGTTGAGGATGCAGGTGCGCATGAGTGCGTCGGTGACGGAGTACGGGTCGCAGTTGGACGCCGGCCGCCGGTCCTCCAGGTAGCCCTTCTTGTCTTCCGCGACCGCGCGCGGTATCCGGATACTGCTGGCGCGGCTGGCAACGCCTACACACAAACATCAAAACTGTTAACAAGGGCATGCAACGCGAGAACTTGAAACCCCCAAAATAAAAACTACGCCCATAGCAGTTATGGTCAATTATAGAGGATTAACTGTACTGCGTTCGTCAGTAGAAAACAAAAAAAAAAAAACAAATCTAAAAACTTGCATTATAAATATGATGTCATAGTCACGCATTTTTACGATACAATCTTGGTTTATCACTAACTTAAAACATTAAACCTTCAATTCATATACATTTTAAGTTAAAATTATCGATATTTTATTACTTTTATTAGTATTAACGTAAAAATATCTATGCCAACGTGTTTCACGTTATGTGTCAAAGACTCAAATGCTATGTCAGCTACATTTGTTTACACTTTTTTTGTTTTTTACTGACGAACACTATACTACTACAAGCGTATCTACACGATCTCCTACCTACTAGGTACTAAGTTAATGAAATCAATAAAATACGATAAAGTGATGCAATATGCAGCGACAACGTAGGTACCTGCGCTAAAGTCGTTAATACTGGCGGTTTCGTGGAGGCCGGTCAACCTTCTCTCGTTATCCTTTCCTCCGCGAGGGTCGTACACCTTGATGTGCTTCATGTGTACCTTCGACAGCTTGTCTATCGCCTTCTCAATTTCACTAAAAACATATTACAAGTTAGTACGTAGTTATTGAAATAGACATATTAATATGGTACCGCCCAGACAATTACAATTTCCCAATGAATTTTGAAATCATAGTGTAGGAAATAGAATAGAATTTATTTTGTTCGAGGAGACTTTTTTATACGCCTCTGGGCGGCTAGAGGTTAAAATATTATTTAACTTACATAATGCCATTCTCCTCTCTCATCTTTTTAGTAGAGAAGTTGGTATGTGCTCCAGATCCGTTCCAGTCTTTCACAGGTTTGGGGTCAAATGTGACGATGACGCCGTACTCCTCGGCGAGCCGGTGCAGGATGTAGCGGGCCACCCACAGGTCGTCGGCGGCGCTCACACCCACGGAGGGCCCCACTTGGAACTCCCATTGTGAGGGCATCACTTCGGCATTGGTGCCTGAGATAGGTACGCCAGCATAGAGGCAGCATCTAAACGTAAGAAGCACGTACTGGTTAGAACATAAAAGTTTAATATGACATCATATTATGGTTCCTAAAATGCAAGTATGTGACCTACCGATAATGTGAATCGACGAGATCTCTGGCGAAAACTTTGTTGGCACCAACGCCGCAGTAGTAGGGGCCTTGTGGTGGGGGGAAGCCGCCTGGGGGCCAACCGAAAGGCCTGAGGTCTGCGTCGAGGAGAATGTACTCCTGCTCGATGCCAAACCACGGCTCCTCATCTTTGCACTTGTCGGCAGCTTCCTGGCACTTGACGCGGTGGTTGGTCTCCGTGGGTTCCATGTTGTGCTTGAAAGTGTCGCACATGACCATCACGTGGTTGCCGCGACGGAACGGGTCCTTGTACAGGGCGCGCGGCACGAGGAACGTGTCAGAGTTGTGCCCGTCCGACTGCCCAGTTGAGCTGCCATCGAAGTTCCAAATAGGCAAATCTGTAACCCAAATACCGTTGGTTTGAAAATCGACGTACTATTTTACCACAGTCCGATAGTAGCAATACAATATACGAGTAATATCAGGTACGGTTATTAACATTCGATATTATTAATATAGTGACTACAAGAAACGAAGACATTATTCTTTGTATCAGATATTAATATGTATCTAGTTCAATAGGTAGGTAAATGCCTAAATACTCTAAGGTCGTCTTGCATAATCCAGGGTTAGACTAAGTACTAAAACAAGCTTAAACGGTTAGAATTATGAAAGATGTAGGTACAGACTAACCAGTATTAAGAATTAACCAGTAACCAGGATTGTACAAGTGAACCAAACCTTAGTCATTTATTTTAACTACTAAATATCTAAAGGATTTCATATTTTCCGGCTATTATGATGACTATCATCAAATTGTAACAGAGCTCAACATTGTGTTTTAGTTATACCTATATTAATTTTATTATTATTACCTACGGAAACAATGCTGTAATTGATAAATGTACAAAATCTATTTAATTCTATTTCTATTACCTATACGTAGGCACCGATAGCTAGCTAACTAAATGACTATCTACGAGTGCGAAGCACATTCAATATTAAATGAAGCGAGAGAAACCTTTCAAGTTCTCATCAAAGCTTTCCCTATTCTCCCGTTCCCGAAGCTTGCAACGCACTTGAAACACGTTTTCAAAACTTTGTGGTTGGGGGAACGGCAAATATTTCATTGCGTTTTTCCAAGATGCTGGACTACAATTTTCAATTTCCCATTTCTTGTTCATTTCTTGCAAAGTTCTAGTCAGCACATCAACTAGGCAAACAAACAAGGTACACAAGTTAAATATGTCGCAATTTTCCAATAATACGCAGTTAATATAAGGGTGACGTTTTATCTATTTCTGGGAAAATATTAAGACGCAAATTATTTAAATTATTATTAAGAACGTTGTCGGCGAAGATGAGTACTGCGAATGAATTAGCTTTTGACTTCACTCATAGAAGTCCTAGAATCTAAAGTCTGATGAAATTGGTAATAGGATCCTATGTAGCACTTGGCACTACCCATAAATTAGTAGGTAGGTAGGTATATTTGTCCAAGGATACAATGACTCTGTGTGCGTAACCTACCAACTGAAGTTGGTATCATCACGAAAGAGGGGCAATTTATCTAAAATGACACAATCATGCTAACTAGCATCCGATCCAGATTACATTCCCCTCTCCTCGTGACAGTAGGTACCTACGTACCTAATTCCATTTGGACCGACGGTACGTATGTGTTGACACTTAACTAGCAACCGTATGCAATGTAGTAAGGTAAAACTGTTATAATTATTATGAATGTACGTATATTTAGATGCACGCATGGCAATTGTTAAATATTTGTGTTTAAGTAAGGAGTACCTATTATTTTTAATGGCGATGGAGAGGACGTGAGAGCCTACGCGCGTTCATGAGATGTAATTTGCGCAGTGCATTCCATCGGGCGTGCTAATTTATATTGTACTCACTAGGTATAAAACTACTGTGCCGTTCATTAAAACAACTGTCAGCATGGACAGTTTCCGATTCCGAGTATATCAACTATATAGGCATTTGACGTCGAGGCCAGAATTCATAATAATGTAACTTATATAATATTGTTGTTGTTTACCAACTATTCACCATAAGCTGTACAAGGCCAAACATTTTATACCGCGAGTTCTAATTACAATTGTTAATGAGGATGTAATATATCCAGTTAAACGTAACGTGGGATGTGTCGCATGCCATTTAATTTAATAAAACGCGTTTAAAAATAACCCCGGTTTAGTTAAATACAGGAGTGTGGACAGTGTTACTACACAATACACATTTATTATGCAACAGAGGCATTGCTCAAATGGACTTGTTGAAATCTTGTCAAACCTGTAGTCGAGAAAGCAGAACGCGTATCTGTACTAACCTTTTGGCGCTTTTGGTATGAAGTTCAAGGTGCGGTCCTTACACCGCAAGTGCTCGCCGGTGCCGTCGATCCAGATGTAGGTGGCGAGGATCTTGTCGGCCGGCAGCGGCAGGTCCTTGTACCGGTTCAGCAGGGTCTTCGAAAGCACCGCATTGGGCGAGTTGGTCAACACCGGCCCCGATAGTATTTTGGGGTTATCTGTAACGTTTAAGCAGTTATATTATATATTATACTTGTCACACCCTACTACGATAATAATAAAACGTACCAGGTCGACGATCAGTAACAATATGAATAGGCATTGTACGAGTAGGTAAAGATAATATAGGTTGAAAAAAAAATTGCTATAAGAACAATTATAGTCCTCTAGGTATTATAGTACTAAAAAAACAAACATTTAATAACAAAACCATGATTTAAAAAATACATTAAAAGTAGGTCAATAACAAAAATAATAACAACAACAATTTTGACATTGACGGTATTAAACGTCGCTGATAAGAATGAGTAGGAATTTTATCAAAATAGGTTGTATTCATAAAGTTCGCATGAAGATGAAGTGGTAACCTCCATATATAATTTTATTTACAAATTGGTACGAATATAAGTTCTCATGTCACGCATAACAATCCTCCTCCTTGCGACGTATTCCTCAATGCTGAGGGTCGTGAAGTCCTCTTAGGATTGACGCATAACAATATAATTATTTATTTATTTATTTAACTTCACCTCAAACATTTATGTTAAGTAGGTAACTTATATTTTTGATATAGGTACCTATTAGGTATATTTTTGATATAGGTACCTATTAGGTGTTCGTAATAGAAGAAAGTACACAATTTAATTTAATTTACCTTCCACTTTATTGTCGCCCATTTTGTTGCCTTTTTCTTCTGATTACAACCTGTAACAAACAGTAAAAAACATGAATGGTGTTAAATAATAACCAAGTACATAGGTACTTATACAAGAATATATTCCGGAATAATCATTTATCAGTTACGATCCTTATGTTAGTATAAAAGATTTAATATTAATGTATTGTTTTGACCACATAATTCTCAGGAATCAGAAACCACCTATCCGTTTGTATTCGTCCAACAAGAAAATTAGGGTTTTAGAGCCCTTGACTTCCATATGACCACAGGAAAGATTTGTAACATAACTCATTACAAAATCTGTATGAAAAAATAATACGTAGAATATTCGGTTCTACGGTTGTACGATCAAATCGATTTGTCAGATTATCTATAAGTAGCAGATTTTTTTAATTTGCACAATATTATGCAAGAGCCCAACGGTACACCATTATCACATCACACCACATTTGCCTTGACATTTTAAACTTAGGTATTATACTGTACGTTTTAATAAAGCCACCAAACCAGTGAACAGCTGTAACACATTGTAAACAATAGAAACATCCTTAAATAGGTGTTAGGAACCCGGAAATACTTAATAAACTACAAAAAAGAGGTCTACGGGGTAATTTTTGCGTCGAGTGGCAGCAGTGAACACTGAACAGGGTACTAATAAGCCCCCCTCCCCACCCCAATTCTTTGGAAACCTAGGTACTGGAATACTAGGATACGTGTAGGTATGATATATTAAGCATAGAAATATCATAACTATTCTGATTTTAAAAAGTAGGAGAAAGATGGTTTAGCGAACATAAATACATACTATTTATTATGGAGTTGGCTATGCATCTAACTAAGCCGACGCTGCAAATAAAAACCATTTTTTTACTGTTTGTAATCAGAATACGACTCTTAGTACATAAAGTGCTCTTTTAAACTCGTTACTATTTTTGTAACAAGATGATTTTAATTTTAGATAGCTGCACATATTTCATACGACGAGAGTACGTAAACTCTAAAATATATCTAGTCATTTAAACTAAACAAACCCTTGACACGCGCGGCTGCGATATCATGATATCGATTGGCACGCTGCCCTCAGCATTCAGCAATATGGTCGTTTGAAACTCTAGGAACTTAGATATGTCTGATACGGGCCAACACGTATCAGTCTTTTCATCGCAGCTTGCATTCTGTTTATTTCTAATAGCTTAGGTACCCATTTCCGAGGGTATTATGAGGTCAGGTTGGATAAGTAAAATAGCGAAAAAGTAATTGATTCATATGGGAGAATACCCGAAGGTCGAGTGTACTCGTAGGTAATAACTTATAAAAAACGACTCGATCGCGTTTACGTTTTCATCGTCAATCTCATACAAATGACGAAGAAAACGTAAACGCGATCGAGACGTTTTTTATAAGTTATTACCTACACTGGGCCTTCTCTTTGTATAATAACGATACCCGGGAAATATTAACTTATTTAGTACCTTTCCATCTTAAGACTCTAGTCTACTTATATTAAACTACGTACATTTTTTAAAGATCTTATCCCGATTTTACTGGCTGGTACAGGATTCTAAAGGCCATTGAGCATGCGCCGCTGATAAGCACGATAGCAAATCGAGATAGGTATTTATTATCATGGAAAAGTGATTCCAACCAGTTTATACTAGATGCTGGCCGGTCAGTCAACATATAACATTACTATCAAAGTGCTAAAGACATATGCAAACTATGTACGGAGTCGCGAGGCAGTTTTTATTAGATAGTAGGTATCTAATCGTACTAAAAAGGGTAGCCTTAAGAGCCAGGTATCAATTTGAAAGTGAAAATAGTTAATAAATAATTAAGGTAAATGTCCCCTATTACGGTATGTTAAGGGTCTCGAGACTTTGTGAATTTTTAAATAAAAATCTTAGCAAGATACCACTACAAAAGCTTTTGAATATGTTATATTGGTTCTTTGACAGTTATTTTATGCATACATTTGATAGATTTTGCTCAAACTTTTTTATTTATTAATTTAATTGTGAACGTCTTATTTGCTGCCTATTACGTGATAAAATTCGGCGCTGCTCCTAATTTCGTGAACTTGCGGCCCCTATTTCGTGATAAAGATGTTTAGAGTAAATTACTATTGTTTCTTTAACAAAATGTTATTTTTAACGAACTTGCTTAAGTTAAGATACCATACGGATATCATTTAAATGAAACAACACGGTTAAATGAGATCTAGCTTAAAGATTTTATTTCTTAATAATTAAACAAGATAAAATCTACCGATTCGCATACCATTTACCACTCTTTAGGCGGTTGAAAACAAACTTAAATAAATTTGAACATTAAACAATAAACCTCTCTTTGATTGATAACGAAATAAACATTAATTAGGGTAGACCGGGGTAAATCAGATCAGCGGGCGAATCGGATCAAGGTCCAAAATCTCTAAGGCTCGAGTTTACCACACTTTTATTCTAAGAATAGCGCTTACTCTCAGATACTAGTGACTAATTACTATGGAGTTTTGACATTACTATCCCAGAGTAAGCATTATTCTTAGAATCAAAATTTGGTAAAACGCACCCTTAGTATTTTAAAACATTCTTCAACAATTTGAAGATTTTTTTTAAATACTAAGTGTGCTCAATAGCACACTTCAGTTGAGCAACACTTCCTCTCGTTGTCCTTAATCGTTAATTTAAAAAAATACGTAGAGATTTCGGACCTTGATCCGATTCGCTTCGGTCTACCTTAAATGAAAATCAGAACATAAGTAATTAAGTATACGGTTATGTATGTGACTGTACATAATTATGTATACTCTTATTATGCGCCAGCCACATAAATAACTATTATTTTATTAAACAATCGACGACAAAGAGAGGAAATGAGGCTCATTTATATTGCGCTCAATTTGACGAAATGTGAAAACACTAATATGGGTATTTTTGACCTTGATCCGATTCGCCCGGTGATCCGTTTCTCCTCGGCCTACCCTACGAGAAAATGTGGCTCAACTGAATTGCGCTCAATTTGACGAAATGTTTAAAACATTAATATAGTAATATAGGTATTTTTGACCTTGATCCGATTCGCCAGGTGATCCGATTCTCCTCGGTCTACCCTACTGTCTCTCTATCGGTAAATTTACGATACTTACATGTCTGTTTGTTACCCACTACTATAGTTTACACTATCACGAAATTAGGGAAAAGTAATAAATGCTGGTTCCTAATTTCGTGACACTGACTTTTTGAAATTCCCGCGATATTTTTTTTAAGTTAATATATAAATTACGTAGATGAGTTATAAACAATCTTAAATGTAACAAACAAACACAACAATAAGTAAAGTAAACCTAATTATAACCAAATTTATGCTGGTAAGTAATATGTGAATTTACCTAAAAACTGTGAACTTTGGTCAGGTTTAAACTCGTTTTATGAGAATTCAAGTAAAAAAAACCTATACCGGAGTTAGCTCAAATTAAACTTAAGTAAATACAGTATCTAGTTTTTCATTTACAATACAATTTACTTTAGTTGTTATATTAATAAACAATCAATTAAAATAAGTCAAAAATTCCCTTATTCCGGTAGTATCACGAAATAAGGAACATACCAAAAATTAAGTGCACCTTATTCCGTGAGTCAATCAAATGCAATTTTTAGCAACTTCTATGTTTAAATATTACCTTTTACTGTGTCAAATCGATAGTTAAAGAACTCGAAGAAACACTCTAGAAATTTCAAATCAAAAGGACTTACCTTTGGCGTTTTATGAGCTTAACAAATGAGAGCGCGAACCTTATGGCTACGCTCGGCGCGTGCACACCAAATAGCTGTTCGCGGCACACGGACTGTTCCGAGTGACATATCGCGGAAAGTATAGGTATAATAATTTTGAAATTTCGTTTGTTAAAAAGCTTAAATAACGAAGATTTTTTACCCGTTTATAATTTAAACATAGGATATTCTGATTTCTTATTATTTGCGCGGAAGTGAAAACTACCGTAATAGCGTACTATCACGTAATAGTGGCCGTTTACCTTAATGCATACAAATTGCAATTGTTAAGATATTCTGAACTGTGGATATTACAAAATAGTACATTACCTTACGATACTAGTGTGAAAAAAATGAAGTTCAAAACATAAAAAAAAGTTCGAAACGAGTGGAGGTAAATTAAAACACGAACGAAGGGAGTGATTAAAATCGAAACGAGTTACGAATTAGAAACTTTAGGTTCTTGGGCACGCAAATTGTTTGCTGAGATCGCGAAACGTCTGGTTGATGTAACTAAAGACCGAAGAGCTGGCGACTTCCTCGCACAACGCATCAGTATTGCGATACAGCGAGGAAATGCCGCCAGCATCCTCGGTACAATGCCACAAGGGCCAATCTTAGATATAGGTTAGGTTAAGTAGATTAGTTAGATTTAATCTATGTACATAAATTGTAGTTTTGAAAATAAATATATATAGTTACGAATTACCTTTTCGCACGTGTATCGTTCGACGTTTTTCAGTACATATGGCACGCGTAAAAAAGCACCATCTGTACTGAAAAAATAACGACGTTAATTTATACAATACTGTAGGTATTTAGATTTTTGAATACAAAATTTCATGCCACCGAGGTAATTAATATTGTAAAAAATTATTTAGACATGAAAAAATTTTTTTTTATTGTTAATAATATTATTTTTAAGAAATTAACTTTGTAAGTACCTACTCTTATTAAACTACTACAATTTGGCATTTTTTCTTAAATTTGGTCTAGCTGAAAATACATTTATTCGGAAAATATGTTAGAAAATGAACAAAATGTGTTCGACTCGTTCCTTAGACGACTCATTTTCCAACACATACTTATATACAATTTCCATATAACATACTTATAAAATGTTTTAATATCATTTTGATTATAAAAAAGAGAACTTAATAAGATTGAGGTAGGTACAGTATTAAAAAACGAAAATAGTCCACTTCTTCAGTTAGAATTGAAATGATCTTCTGTTATATGGTAAAATACTAGCAGTATTATTATTAGTTACTCCTATAGAGTATCACAACGATGAGAAAATTAAAAAAAAAAACTATACCGGACTCTTAAACCTAGTGGTTCTATATTTCTAATTATGTACGTAGTATGTAAATAACTAAATTTGTTAGGTACGTATCATACCTGGGATAACTCGGGGCATTTATACGAAAGTGATGTAGCAAAATATTTTATCGACTAAAAATATATCGATGTTATTGTAAATGACAACATCAAAATGTTATTCGACATAAATAAATATTAGGTACTTCCTCTTCAATTAAAATAAATAATAAGTTTAAACGGGTAGTTACGCGTTTATTTTAAATTAGTTTTCAAAATATACAATTAATATCAAAATATCAATATTTAAATTGTAATTTTGATTAAAATGACATCTGCATACAAGAGGCCCGATATCAGATATGACATCGAACCTCTGTACTGTAATCGATAATGTTCAATAAGCACATATTTTATTATAATTATATCGACATCATTTTAATCGATATCAAATCCCTATAACTTGCCCCCAGTTATCCCAGGTATGGTACGTATATATAGGTAATTAAGTGCTTAAATTGTTCAAAATGGTACTGAAGTTAAAACAACATATGTATACTGGTATATGGAATAAGTTTTCCTCTCACTAGCTCGTAAAGCGCTCTTTTATCCTTCAATACGAGCGGGTAAAAACGCATCTTATTCACATGTGTGGAAAAGTAATTTGACCTTGTTCTAATTCCTATATAGCCCACTACTGCCTAGTATAAGTGGATCTGTATGGCCGTAGTAAACATGCGTAATCGGAGCTCACATGTTAAATTGGTCAATTATCATTGGTGACTTATTAGCCATTGGCAATATTTAAGTACCAGGAGTAACTCTACAATACGTTTCGACATTGAGTTTTAATGTTTTTTTTTAAAGTTAATTTACATTTGGATGAGATTTGTAATTACATTTCCTCGCGATAGTGAAGGGAAAAAAGTTGTATTACACTTAGCGGCAAAGTTTGTTCAACTCTCGTGCCTTACGACCTTCGCAATGCTCAAGATTCCAGTTTTTGAACCACTCGCTACGCTCGTAGCTCAGTTATGGGATTTTTCGCTAGCTCTCAGGTTTCAATATTGGCACGACAGTTATACAACAACTTAGCCCCCTTGTATAATAAAATTAATAAATATCTAACTATTCTAGCATACTTCAACCTTGTTTTACATGGTCGCGAACAAAATTAGCTCCTAACAAACTTATCTCAATTTCAATTCGCTACAGTTTCTATGGACACAACGTGACTGTAATTTGAACATAAACGATGAGTACTAATACAATACGCTTAACATGGTATAGCACGCATGATGCATAACAAAAGATCCGCATCCGTGCCAGAGTGATTAGTGGCTCGCCGAGTAGCATCGCCGGCATTGTTTTATTACGTATGTACTCGTACCTAATACATTAAAGCGACTTGCTGATGCCATGGAAACATCAACGACCTTGACCATTTCAACATTTGTGTAGCTGTAGGTACAGTCGAGGAAAATGAATGCTTAGCAGGTTGCCATAATTCTGAAATTAATCGTGCTACATTTTCCGACTGCAAGCTACTAATAACGAACCAAGATATGATAATCGTCAAATAGAAGAAAACAGCATATTTCTATCTTTGTCTGTCTTTGGTATTAACGTCAGTGACAAGTATAATAGGATACTTAATTCCGTGTATGTTTCCTATAAATGTGAACGTTTTTTTGACTTTTGTTACTCGAACGCACTAACACGACTAAGGACCGATTTTTCAATACCCAGGCCTACCACTGCGAAAATCGAAATTCGTAAATTTCGAGGACATGCGTTGGCTAGTAACGTTTAGTTAGAGCTTACCCAACACGTAAAATCTTCGATCATGCTCGATCTGATGTGGGTAACGTTACCTATTTGGTACGGCTAGTGGCCTTTGCGCGGAAAGGACTTCTGCGACGAAGAGAGAAATTTCAGCATTGCGATACAGCGAGAAAATGCCGCAAGTATCTTCAGTATACAATGGGGCATGTCCATAGATTGTTTAATTATTTAGTATTTATTAATCTCACCTAATTTTTAACAGCTGTGACCATTTGCAGTGACATAATAAGTTTTCAAATAAAAGTTGTTGGTAAATATGACCCTATGTTACCTTATAGTTATTACCGTCCGTCGTAGATAATATTATAATATTCTCTAAAGGCTTTTACAGTTTTAGAATTTAAAACTGTAATACTGTTATTTAAATTGATTAATATAGTATAAAACATGCATTGCAAAGCACATAACCAATCGCCTTAAGCCTAAGGCCTGTACTGTAGTAATTTATCGTCGCTACGCTAATGCGCCGTATTCGATGTTAGCACGTGCTTATTTGTGTCACCCCAACGACTAGTAATGTTCATCCGACACTTACTGCATCCATAAACTAATCGTTGTCTTTAAAAGTCGTGGTGTCACGTGGAAGCTGCATGCACGCTGTGAACAATGGCCGAGCGGTGCCTTATACTTAGTTTCCGAGCCCTAGTTTTTCGAATGCTCGGAGAGGTAACTACCTAAGTTCTCTTACTAGTAGTGGTAAGTAACTTAAACAACTTAATGAATGGAACATACGCCTGAAAACAGTACAGTTAGTCGTAATCATTATTATTGATTGTAGTGTTAAGTTAATTACATTTTAGTTTTGATTGAGTACACAGTTATAGTGAGCGTGATCAAACATTTTATTTTTAGCATCTTGGCGAACTTCAAATATTAATTTAGGTATGTTCAATTAAGTATAGACCCTAGGCGATTTTGCCAACTATAGAGAAAATTGAGAACAAAGGTCAAATAACGTATCTATTGAAATGATATACTTTACATAGTATAGTAGGTAACCTAACGTGTAACAAGCGGATTAAAGTTCGCCAGTGATTCATCACCTAGCTAGCGATTGTTTACGTTCAAGGAAATGTCTTAGCTATTGTGTTACGAGGTAGACTAAAGGTTTTATTGAATTTCTTTGTTCATAAATATTGAAATAAACTATCTACGTACATATACTTATATTATATTACACAGTGTGGATGATTCTTTGTGGTTCGCGATTTGAATTTCGATTAACAGAACGGATTTTATTCATTTTTTTCCAATGTTGGTACCAACCAACAGGCATAAATATGCATGTAGCCAGACAGACAAATAAGATCCGGAAAATTACACAAAATACAGCGTTGCCATTTCTACATTGGTTCATGGTAGGTACATTATACATTAAAAAGAAAATGCTCTTGTACCTAACCTACATTGTGCCACGCGCAATTAAAAATACAATGTCTAAAACATTTGCCTTAACCCATACAAAATTTCACGAAGACATGATGCCATTTTTAATAGCTAGTGTTTTTTATTTATTTTTCTACTCCGGCACGTTTATCTGTCATTTATATAGTCCCGCCAACAAATATAAAAGCAGGACTTACGCAATTTCAGAAAAGTCTATATACTCTATTCTTCAAAAACACCCTAGGCTTATAAAGTCGCTAAAATGCAACTGCTAGTAGAGATACCTACTCAATTTACAACAAATCGCAAACCTGACAACATAACAAACAAATGGAATCATATTGTCTAAAAGAATAACGTATCTAAAATAATTGCTACCAACGTAAGGAAAAAAACGCAAGTGTTTTAGAATCGTAGACAGTAACTGACAGTTTAAAAAAAAAGTTACCGTGTCTATTGCATTCCATCATTTGTTTTTTTTTTCACTATTATTTTCAGTTTGTGCGGCAATCTTTAAATTTGTTTAAAATTCGTTTTTCATCTTTTTTTGGACTGTGAAGTGAAGAAAATAAATTGAATAATAATGAGATAAGATGGATTATGATGAACTTGGTTCTGACACCGGAAGAGACATCGACGGCGGCACAATCAGTTCCTGAGAATTTGTTGCCTACAAAATCGCGGCATCTTTACGATCAGTTGTACAAGAAATTCATGGCGTGGCGAATCGAACACCAGACTTCGTCATTCTCAGAGAATGTCCTATTGGCATATTTTAAAAGCCTCATAGAATTATTCAAACCGTCTTCACTTTGGGTTGAATATTCAAAACTCAAGGCAACTCTCAACATATACCACCAGACAGACATATCTAAATACGCCAAGTTGCTGGCTTTATTGAAAAGAAAGTCAGAAGGTTTTAAGGCGAAAAAAGCGAAAACTTTTTTACCCGATGAATTAAAAAAATTCATTGAGCAAGCACCTAATCGGAATCATCTGTTCAACAATGTAAATATATAGTTACATATTTGTTGTTTTATTAATGCACTAGTATATTCGGTTAATTATATTATTTAGGTATTCTGTGTATGCAAATATTGTATTTAATTACATTGTAAGGATTTTTAACACCTAGATTCCTATTTCTTGTTACAGGTGGCTGTAATTTTTGGAATAATGGGGGCTTGTCGCCGGCAAGAGTTACACGATTTAAAAAAATAACAATATTATTGATGCCCAGGAAACGCTTGTGGTTCATATAATGAACACCAAGAACCGGATTGATCGCACTTTTACAATAACAGGGAAATATTACCATATATCTGCAAAAAGTAAATTCCTCCATTTCCATAAATGAATTAAACGTATAAATTAAATTAAATTGTTCTCCTGCCCAGTATTATGTAAGTTCTAGATAAAATAATTAAAATGTCCGACAGGGCATCGAACATGTACCGTAAATAAAGCCTATTCAACGTATAATAATTAAAGTATGTTTTCATATTCCAAACTGTGTTTTATTTGTGATTAATATAATTCTTAGTCGTAGAAAAAGTAATGTATGCAACGTTGTTTAACCGAGTCAAAAAATACTCGTGGCGTCTTTATTAACAATTTTCGGCTTCGCCTCAAATTGTTACTTACGCCACTCGCCTTTTTTGACCTCTCTTAAACAACTGTTGCATAAAATACTATTAACAACGAGCTTATATGTACTTGAGATGTCCCCCGTATTTTGTTAATACTTGAATTATTTCAATATAAATCTTAATTTTATTGGGTAACCAACCATCTATATTTCTTAAATATATAATAAGTTATCTGTTAAACAGGTCTCTGAGTCTAAAATATCCATATTCTGCTTT
>JALPQI010019921.1:0-19585 GCA_025490895.1 Thaumatotibia leucotreta | reverse complement strand
GCTTTCTATGTATCCAATCCATTGATCCAGTACCTAAAGAGAATGGATTTTCTTTGAGTCACCCAATATCGTACTGAAAATGCTCTTGCAAAAATATTATAGCTCTTAAAACGTGTACTCGTACTTATAACCCTCACTCTCGTCGTATGGAATCTAGAAGAGCGAAATCTATTATTAGATTTCATTGGCCTTCCACATTTAATTGCCTTCAGTGTCTTTACAAACAGTACCTACCATATCTATAAATTATGTGTCTCTTTATGTGTCTCTTACAGCAATTTAAACATAATATGTAATAGTAATGTCATAACACAATCAACGTTCGACCTAAGTCAAACGCGAGTGTATTTGTCTTTCAATAGCTATTTTTAACTCCATACCCAGTGCTGTATTGGTCCGAACCTAAATTCTAAATAACCTACTTTTTCCTCTGTTTTAAGTCCTATTTAGACGGTGCCAGAATTGGCATGCAATTTCCATTACATTAACAGTAATGTCAATTCGTGGTCCACGAACTGTTGAATTGATTTTGTGTCGGGGGTCACAAATGTAGCGAAAATCGCATGCAAGTCGTTGCCCAGTCAAAAAGGGATTTACCCACATCCTAGCAGCCCACTCAAAATAGCTAAACCACCCTGTCTGAACGCGTCTATAAGTAAGACGGAAGTACACTCAGCCACACAGCCGCGCAAACACATTACACCCCGTGAATGGACCCCGCCATCCTCCGCTAATGAATGGCTGTCCAAGCAAGATCCGCCAGCTTTTTGCATGTACCATGAATTTTAAGTTGAATGAATATCAAGGGATAGGGGCTTGTGGTCTGCCAGATATTTTGCGTGAAAATTAACCGGTTTTAATTTAGGTCAATGTCAGGAAGAGGTAGCGCCCAAAACATTCAAAAATTTACGGAATGATGATTGAGAAGTCTTAAAAATGTATAGCTGCAAATATATTCCCTCGTAAGATATAAAATTAAGGGATTGTTTATTTTACTACGCTATTTAAATAACGAAATTTTCAAATTATGAACATCGAGCTAACTGAATTGGTAATGAACGAGCATCAAGCTAATATGAATCAAATAATAAGGCCAATATAGTGAACGAGAACCTTAGCGACATGAGTAGCTCAGCGATCGAAGTCCGAATCGCTCTACCCTTCCTGAAATTAGCGCCCGGGCACGCTACATGCAGTGAGCCCCAACACTTCACCTTAATGACGAAAGAATAAACAAGCTCATGCCATGTTTGCCCCAGCCTTTGTCTACGCACGCTCTCCCGGCAAAATATACTCTTTATTTATTATTTATACATCGAGAACTTCCTCCGTGTTTATTCTTTGAAATGGATGTGTGCCCCTCCTGGAGTCGAGTTTCTCGCGCCGTTCCGTTATGAAAACGCTCCGTGCATAACCGACCGCCATTTTGTCCGAGCCGTTATGATAACATGCTACGTGGCTACTAGGGCTTATTGGGAGTGTTATTTTTTATTTGCTTGGAGGTGTGAGGTCGCAGCTTTGTCGTTGGTTATTTCTGGAGAGGCGAGTTAATGAACGGCAGCCGGCGGGTGTCTCGTCTTGGACGCTCGAGCACTTTCTTTCAATCTTCTTCTGCATAATGCCCGCACGCACGCTCTTGCTCTGAGAGCGCTATTCACTTATTTTTTTTACGTCTAAATGACTTGTCGTCCACATTTTGGGTGCGGCTGAGGGCTTTAGACACAACCACTTGGCTACCAACCTCGTTGTTTTTCTAACGCTTCTAAAGAATTTACGTATTACAACAGGCATTTTGATAGCAAGGTTGGGTCGATAAAATGTCTGTGAACATAATTTTCCCTCATTAAATTCGAAATGCGTGCCACCCAGACCGCTGTCAGTTTGACAATACGAGTCAATTTTGGCACCAATGAGGAGAAAATTCAGTCTCTTGATTTTCGATAACCGTTTCAAAGATTAACAGAATAGGGCTCAAAATAACGTGGACTGATCGCGATGCAGCGAGCAAACACCTCGGTAGGGTCGACTCGTAGGTGGTTCCTGGGAACGATGACTGGCAACATCATCCATAATTACGATAAATAAAGATTGCTCTCGTATTTGTTTAGCTCTTCATTTGCTGCGTCGACGCGATGATTGTACGTTTTAATTCTGATAATTATTTCAATCCTAAGGGCCCTTTAGAAAGCGTCCCTCAAGCCTCGTGTTATATGGACATTGATATTTCATTGTTTCGTGAATTCTGTTTTTGTTTTACCTGTTCTGTTTGGGCTTCGAAATCTTATATTATCTTCTTTTCAACCGGCCAGAATTATTTTTTCCGGCGATTGATATGGTTGACATGGAAATAGATAGGTATGGAATGTGTAAGACAAATTCGAACCACTACACAATTATCTAGCCTCTAATGTTCAAGATTTGTACTTTAAATTATTAATTGCGGAAATGTATAAATATTAGGTAATAAGCAAGATTCTACATTACATTTGCTTAGCAACAGGTTGTTTCAATTTAGTTTCTGAAAGATGTATTCTTCTTCTTCTTCATCAGCGTGTCTTTGCTCACCGTTGGGCATACGCTTCTCCAATGTCCATATAAGATCATATGTTTCATACCTATACATGACTGAGCTTTTTAGCTTACCTAACCTACGGACAAGAATGTAAAGTTACTTTCAACCAAAACACGAATACTTTTCATGTTCTTGGATAGACTAAGATTTAGAAATAAGTTTTAAGTTCCTTGTCCCCTGGTTGTCAGGCGCTACGCCGGTCCTTTGTGTTTCGATCCGAGCTGAGCAAACACGAACGACAGCTCAATGCGCTCATTTATTTAGTACTTATCAAAATATCACGCGGACAAGGCAAAAAATATTAAACCAATCCAAATATTCAAACGATTTGGAACCTTATTACCGAGCCTGAAGATTATTAACATTTGAATGATGATGTCAAGTCTACGATTCGCTACAAATAGGAACATTGTAGTTTCGGTGATTCGGCATGTTTTTACAGGTGAGAGGAACAGTCGATCTGAAAGCTGAGGTGTCGTTTAATAATGTAGCGATTTTATGGATTATGATAGTATTTGCACAGCATTCGATTTATTATTTGAGATGCACCTGGTGGAAAGGAATAAGTAATCCCGATCTGCTTTTAGTTATATTAACGGTATACTTTACACTTATACGGAGGTTATCAATATTATTTACAAACTTTTGTAATTTTAATAGGTATAGAGATTCCTATTAAAATTAAATATAATAAAATTTACGGCAGGTTTCACAATCCTCGAATAAATGTAGAATAAAAAAAAATGTTTTTTTACGCCATTATTTATATTCTGTACTATTTATATACTTATATCAAGTCTAAGTAATCTAAAATCTAACTAACCTAATCTATATTTAAGATTGGCCCTTGTGGCATTGTACCGATGATGCTGGCGGCATATCCTCGCAATACAAAAAAAAGTTAACAAATATGGCTGACTTTCCATAGTACATATTTCACGTCTTTGACACAGTTATATCATGAAACACGTTTGCAGATATATTTTTAGCCCTCTGCCACTGTCGGTCAAGTGACATGTGCCTTATTATAGTATTTTATGCAACAGTTGTTTAAGAGAGGTCAAAAAAGGCGAGTGGCGTAAGTAACAATTTGAGGCGAAGCCGAAAATTGTTAATAAAGACGCCACGAGTATTTTTTGACTCGGTTAAACAACGTTGCATACATTACTTTTTCTACGACTAAGGATTATATTAATCACAAAATAAAACACAGTTTGTTATATGAAAATATACTTTAATTATTATACGTTTAATTCATTTATGGCAATGGAGATGTAAATTTTGAATAGTGTTGTTGGAAATATTATTAATATATATAATAAAAGTTCAAAGTGTTGCAGTTATCTGGGCGAAGAATCATGTACTTTTTGCAGATATGGTAATATTTCCCTGTTATTGTAAAAGTGCGATCAATTCGGTTCTTGGTGTTCATTATATGAACCATTAGCGTTTCCTGGGCATCAATAATGTTGTTATTTTTTAAATCGTGTAACTCTTGCCGGCGACAAGCCCCCATTATTCCAAAAATTACAGCCACCTGTAACAAGAAATAGGAATCTAGGTGTTAAAAATCCTTACAATGTAATTAAATACAATATTTGCATACACAGAATACCTAAATAACATAATTAACCGAATATACTAGTGCATTAATAAAACGAGAAATATGTAACTATATATTTACCTTGTTGAACAGATGATTCCGATCAGGTGCTTGCTCAATGAATTTTTTTAATTCATCGGGTAAAAAAGTCTAAAAAAAAACCTTTTTTCCCCCTTAAACCCTTCTGACTTTCTTTTCAATAAAGCCAGCAACTTGGCGTATTTAGATATGTCTGTCTGGTTGTATATGTTGAGAGTTGCCTTGAGTTTTGAATATTCAACCCAAAGTGAAGACGGTTTGAATAATTCTATGAGGCTTTTAAAATATGCCAATAGGACATTCTCTGAGAATGACGAAGTCTGATGTTCGATTCGCCACGCCGTGAATTTCTGGTACGACTGATCGTAAAGAAGTAGCGATTTTGTAGGCAACAAATTCTCAGTAACTGATTGTGCCGGCGTCGATATCTCTTCCGGTGTCAGAACCAAGTCCTCATCATAATCCATCTTATCTTATTATTATTCAATTTATTTTCTTCACTTCACAGTCCAAAAAAATATGAAAAAAGAATTTTAAACAAATTTAAAGATTGCCGCACAAACTGAAAATAACAGTGAAACACATTAAAAAAACAAATGACGGAATGTAATAGACACGGTAACGTTTTTTTTTTACTGTCAGTTGCTGCCTGCCAGTGACGATTCTAAACACCATACACTTCAACACCATAAAATGAAAATACGTTTGAAGTACGTCACCTCACTTGCAGAGGGGTAATTAACATTATTTATATTTATTAGTATTAGGGCGAATTTTTATTTTTTTGTAGTTTTTAAAAATTTTACAAATTTGGATAATTTCTTATTTTTTCTACTCAGAATCGCGAGCTCTTTTGATCCTGATAGAAATAAAAAAGTGTCCCAAAAAAAAATCCATTGAGTTATTATTTTTCACACACTTTCTTCGACCGTAACTCAGTGGAAGACAAAAAAATGTATGGAAGTCTTGGGACACTTTTTTCTGCAAATGAGGATCGAAGAAATATGAAATTATCCAAATTTGGAAAATTTTAAAAAACTACAACAAAATAAAAATAATTGTTTGTCCCTTTTGCTCTTGTGGACACATTGTTAAGACCGAAAGGGACAAACGATTATTAGCGGCTTGTTAAGTTAGAAAACGTTTATGAATAAGGGGGTTAATCATTAGTAGTTAGGTATGACTAGGTAGCTATCGGATACAATATATTGTAGGAAATGTTGTACCTACCCCTAGCAGGCCGCCCGGCGGTGCGTTATTAAGCCCCAAACATTTGCGCAGCAATCCGCAGAATTAATATTTATTTAATATTCCCCGCTTAAGACTCTATAAACTTTGGATTAATTTTGAGCGACGTCGACTCGCTTTATTTTATTACTGTTTAATTTTGTTTCATCGCCGGTGTGGGAAACGTAATTGATTTTAATTTTAATTTCGATTTTACATTGTAAACAAGCAGTTAATTTACATTCGGTTTCAAATATAGACTATTTTGAGACACTACAATGCATTCTACTCGTTGAGTAGAATGCATTTAATCCTTTTTAGACCCTAAAACTCTCCAAATTTCAGTTAGTCTTCGCCTCGGGGTCCCGGTCTGCGCCCCACATTGTTGCCCCTGTGGAATTGACGTTGACCACCTTGGACACCACGGACTTTCCTGCCGACTAAGTGCGGGCCGCTTCTCAAGGCATACTGCCCTCAATGACATAATCCGACGGTCTCTTGCGTCAGTTGGTGTGCCGGCTCTCTTAGAGCCGACCGGCATATCCAGAACTGACGGCAAGAGACCTGATGGTATGTCTCTGGTTCCGTGGAGTATGGGACGGGTGCTGGTGTGGGATGCAACCTGCGTAGACACGCTAGCCCCGTCTCATCTCCACCGAACCTCTGCGAGGGCAGCGGCAGCAGCAGAGGCGGCCGAAAAATCCAAGGTGGGAAAATACAGTGGTCTCGGCGCCGAATATAATTTCGTTCCTTTCGGCGTCGAGACCTTTGGTCCGTGGGGTCCTAGCGCTCTGAGTCTCTTCAAAGACCTATCGAAGAGACTCAGAGACGCCACAGGAGATCCAAGAGCTGGCAGCTTCCTCGCTCAACGCATTAGCTTGGCAATCCAGCGAGGAAATGCTGCCAGCGTCCTGGGTACCATGCCGCAGGGGCCTGTTTTAGATTTATTTTAGATTTTATTTAGTTTTATTTTAGATTTTATGTAGTTTTAGTTTAGTTATACTTTTTAAATAAGATTTTGTATTTGTAGTTTGTTTAAAAACTAATAAAGGTTGAGTAGTTGGGTATAAAGACATGATATTTATATAAAATAGGTACAATGCGCCAAAATGGAAAAGACTATAGATAGGTACTAAGCGTCGGCAACCCCCGTAATTCATAAAAACTTACCAGGTAAGCACTTAGCTAATTTAAGTTTTATCCTTTTCTAATACATACTAATGCCAAATTGACCGATAAGAATAAATGAACAGCCGCTAATAACCTATGTCCATACATTTTAATCATATTATTTTTTAAAAAGCATGAATCAAATATTTTGTATAAGGGATTGATCCATTATGAAATGACAAAGACATTCATTGACATTAAGTTGCTACATAGTGTTGCTTATGGTGGTATACCGAGTAAATACTTCAGTCGTCTTGAAGGAGAGTTCAATTACAATTTATAGTTTGATTATAAAAACTGCAAAATGGAATTACATAGTAGGGATATTTGAATTGATCAAACTTACGTAACTAGCGAACTACTCAACTCTAAATATTACTAGACACTACTCTATTTTTTATAGTCCAGGAAAGAACGTAATTGCTAACCTCCCATCAATAACTTGGCAACTCCATTGTCATTTCACCACAGAATGAAAAAAAAACTATCAATCATCCTACGCAAACATTGGCGATGATGCACTTAGGTCCGGCCGATCAATACCTGCCGCACAATGCGAGTCAGGTGCTTTGTACTTAATCCGCAAAAACCTCTATTCACCAAATATAATCTCCTACGAATTGCAAACCATTAGTATCGGAACGCACCCACGCTCTTATTAACCGATATTTCATCGGTTATTACACAACCACGGGATAGCACAACTTTCGCAACATACTATCTCACTTTAGCGCACATTATAAAATCCACCATAATTGTATTCGAACACAGTTTAAATTTTAAATTAACAGAAAAGCATGAAACGATATTACATTCGGTATGTCAATATCTCCCGCCGAATTTGTTTTGACATGTTGGCCGCAATGAATGGGCCCCGTATCCGCACAATGATACCATAAACAATTTTTACTTTTTATCAAAGAAATAAGGCAGATGATTTCATTGCGGCCAGCCTTTGAGCTTATTGCTTATTGAGATCTCACGGAGATTAGCGATTTAGAAAAAGTGAAGTGGAATTATTGGAAAATTATGGGGTTGTTGAGAAAGGTTGTGCGGCTGCTTACCTCACTATGAGCTGTCTAACCATTGACCGCATTTCATAAAAAAATAACTATATCTATCGGAAAAAACTTAGTATTTTAATATTAAAAGCTCACTAACAATCTAAATAAAAAGGTAAATGTAGGTATAGGTACTGAAATTTATTTATAATAGCCATAATAGGTAAGCTATCGTGAGTTATCTCGACCATCGCAATATAGTACCAACTTATAAATTTCATCTCCCCTTTTTAAGTGCAACAAAAAAAACAGCTTCCTGACAACGTAAATCAAGAGACTCGAGCGTTCATTTTTCTGATCAAGCAAGTGACAGACAGGCAGCATGACCACCCGTCTCTCGACTTACTTCCACCGACATAATTTCGCATTACTAGCTACTTAGCATCCGACAGCCGTCAGCGGAGCCATTATCTTATTGCTCGCCCTAAAGATACCAAAACACCAGAGACAAAAGCCAAAGCGAAATGAGCTCTTTGGCAACGAGTTAAAAATAAAACTAAACTTGTTATGAGGTTGGTAGACCTCTAAGCGCCCGCATGACGCATCCGGCAGAGACAACGCGTGACCATAGACAAAAGACTCCGTTGCACTCTTTAGCTTTTTCGGCTCACACGCAGTTCATTGGCATCGTTGGGCTAAATATTAAATAATGATGTTAAATTATAAACAGGAAATGCATTGACAGAGGATAATAATGATGAATAAGCTATTAGAAACATCAAACACCTGTTATTTAGCTGTTACCTCTACGCTACACAAAATTTGGTAGGCTGCTAGAGTAGATAATCCTGAGCAAGTTTAATCACATTTCCAAAAATGTCCCACGAAATATGTATGGAATGTTCGTTTTTTGTGAACTTTTATACATTATTGGTAACAATTTTGGGAACGATGGTGGATCTGCTGAAAGCTTGATCCAAATGTACAAACTTTTTGACAAATACTCAGGTACTTGTCAGTAATCTCCTCGAATGTTCTCATTTACTCTTGATACTATTTACCCAGATTCACATTTTCCGGAACACGTAACAGTTGATCATCTACATTTAGAATTTTCTCGTGGAATTATCCAGACGCACTGGCTGTATCGAACACGAAAAATATTTCCAACCAGCTCAAAAAGCCAAACACTGGCTGAATAGGAAACTCCATTAGCGTTATTAAAAAAAATCAAAGCTAGTATTTGAGAGCCTCATGCAGTATCAACAGTGGCGTACAGCGGAATTTACTTACGCTAAATACGCGCCCGGTGTGCTGTGCAAATACGCCCGGCTTTCTGTATGGGATTAAAATTGGGTGGGCTAATTGTAGAACGAAAAGTTATGTGGCGGGCATCGATCATCATTATCATCAGCTTATTTCAGTCTACTCCTCTCCTTTTTCGTCCTGGCTGTGTGTCCCATATCATTTGGGGTCAGCCCTCCTCGCACGTTTACGCCACAATGTATGGTCTGGTACGCCACAATGTGTTGTCGCTGTGTCTTCCTCCACCATTTTCAGGTCCTTGTTAATGGTCTGACTCCGAGGCACGGGAGGTCAGCCAGGGCCTCTCAGCTTATTTCAGTCTACTGCTGGACAAAAGCCTCTCCTAGTCAAAGTCAAATAATTCTTTATTCAAATTGGAATAGCAACAAACTCTTTTGAATCGTCTAGGTATTGAAACTACTTCCGGTTCTAAACCTACACCGCTGACTCAAGAAGAACCGGTAAGAAACTTGGCGGGCATTGTGTGGATTAACAACCTTGGTGTGCATTAGGAGGTAAATGTCTATAATCGCCACGATAGGCAAGCTTATTGGCAATCGAAATAGTGTGTCTACTATGTTGACGGTGCTGCTTATCGTGAATCTTTATTAAATGAATGGTCAGTGACATTTCAATCCCTTTTGAGAGAGGCTATTTATAATTCTGTAAGAAATATTTTTTACGATTGTCTGAAAATGTATTTCATTTTTTCTTAGTTTTTGAAGTCTTCTGGTTTAATATCATATCAAGTGGTATAATATCAAGGAAACAAAACATACCGACACAAGCATGATAAAAGTACACATTGTAAAAATATCTCTAAAATTATGTCAATAGGAAACAGGAATCTGTTTGTATGTAAAGTGGCAGCTCCTATCTTATCTTAAGCCTTATAGGTACATACCTCTAACATAAATTCTAAAAAAATAAGTAAATGTCACCAAAAAAATATATCGTCTCGTGTGTGCCCCCTCCTAAAGAGAGCACTAGTACAGACAACATAATCCAACTAGACAAGTACGCACGGTTGAGGAAGCCCCGGGCGTTTGAGCGCCATCTACCGGGAGCACGGGGACCCTTGCACTTGTGCTCTAATTTGGACACGCTTGACTCGCAGAAATATCAAACAAGGAAAATACTTCAGAATCAAAGTCTCCCCCGTCGCTGATGCGGTAAACAGGATCTAACGAGCCAACCTGCACGAATAACAACTGTTATACAGCCCTTATACAGCTAGCCTGCGGCGCATGGGGCCTGTGTCGAATGTAATGGAGCCGCGATTTATGCCCGTCGGGCGCAGACACTCGGAACGATTTGTGTAACGTGGACAGATCAAGTGTCGAGGAGTTATAGTAATTAGCTGATTGTATTACACTTTAGTTGAAAACTTATAGTACATACTACACTAATATAACTACCTGAAAATTATCGCTTGTATGATGTTATTGATGTTACTTTTCTAAGACTCGAAAGCAAAAAAAATGTACATAGTTAGTCAAAACAAAAATCACGATTGTGTCAATTGTGTTTCGAAAGTTAGTCATACAAACTATGTGGTATGTGTGGTAGTCCAACAACCTTCGGGAGGAGTGAAAGGGGGCAAATTAAAAAAAAAAAACATTCGTATTTGAATAATTGTTAATCGCTCACTAATTTGAATTTGTCGCCCTTTTTCAAAACCAAAAGTTGTTCCACAAAATTTTGACCACAAGCAACAACATAACTGCTCACTGATAATATAATTGTATACATATACTCTTTAAGGCTTAGCCGTACAAGAAATCAATAAGAGAATGTACAAGAAATCAAGAAATAAATGTTGCAATCACCTACTGTTTCACTATTTCAATTTGTTTCCGCTACCCAAAGGTTGTCTGGAAGAGATTGCTTTATAGCGATAAGACCGCCTGTTGTGTACCTCTATGTATAATCGTCTGTTTTAATCATGTTTTCTTTTTTGTTAAGGTGTGCAATAAAGAGTATTCTATCTTTCTATCTATCAAATCCTATAACTGCAATGTATTGTATTGTATATCATCTGTAAGTATGGTTCACAATAATTCCTTTTATTTATTTACATTATACAAGGCTATCCGTTTCCATTTACACCATAATAGTTACATTAATTTAACTTACAAACTAACAAATTTGCAGTATTTGTTTGATTTATTCTAACTTAAAGCCATGGTCCTTCAATAACTTACTTTTAGCATGTCATATGTTCTAAAGTCCATTCATTCTTAGCTGTCTTATCTAGTAAACAATTTTCTAACCTAAAAGTACACGTTTTATGTTGTAAAGTGGCATTTTTTGCCTATATCAAAATATCTGAGTCTGTATTTGTGCAGTCTATCCGTAGTGATTAGTAAATTGCTTAATTTTAATGAAGGCAACAGCAATTTACAACAGAAAACGTGTACTTTTAGGTTAGAAAGTTGTTTACTAGATAAGACAACTAAGGATGAATGGACCGTATATTGCAGTGTATTTTGCAAATATAGTTATCATACGCTAGCGTCAGATACTATAACTCTAGGTTAGGCTTATAATATCAGAGCAAACTAATTATTAGATTAATCCAGCTACCTACACCTACCTACCAATACAGCCTAATCATGCGTGACGCTGCCGACGAGCAATTAATGCGACAATACGCTTTATGCCGCGATTAGGGGCGCCATTGTCGCTGCCGGTGACACCCTCAGAATGGATTATTCATGGTTTACCGCCCTTTGTGCTGGTCGCCACCAGTCTAATGAGATCGAGGCCGTTGGGCCAATATTTAGTGGTTCAGTCGTCAACGCAAACATCCAGCAGCCCTAGCGAAACCTACGAAATTTTCGCTGTCACTCTAATCTCCACGAGAATGTCGGCTACGTTACGCCATTCTTCGCGTACATGGGTCAAAATTATTTTCGTTGTCTTATTTTGTGTCTCTAAAAAACGTGACACAGTTGTGATTTTTGTATGAGATGATGTTTTGTTTTCAATTTTTGATGTAAAATCTAGCGTGAAAAAGAAATACAAATGTACCGGATTTTTTTTATATACTGGGTCGAAACAGCAACTAAAAGCGTGACAGAGTGGTATGAAACAAAACAACAAAAATTTTGACCCACATCTAAGAAAGTTACGGACACAATTTTTGGTGTATGTTAATTTTATTACTGGGTGTTTTTATTTATAGAGAATTCTCGCACTTTCCATATATTTCTAAGGGAGCTGTCACAGCCGTCACGTTCCCGACAAAGTATACTTCTTCGTGGATTGCACCTAATAATGCCTTCGTTAGAGTGTAAGATACAAATCCCGAAATTGACGAACTACAGTGTTCGCGGTAGCAGGCCAGGATGCTTAGCCAAGTTGACAATCGCTAACGCTTAGTAGCGTATCGTAGTTTTCCCTCTCTGTCACTCTTTCATATTAGTGCGACAAAGACAGTTAGCTGCCTTTCGTTTACGATTGACGATTAAGCGTTAGCGATTGGCAACTTGGTTAAGCACCCTGGCCTCTATTGTCGTGGCGCTAACGCCCACTCTAAAGCGGGTGTTTATATGTTTTTGAGCATCGGTCCGATATATCCGATGGTGACTGTACAGTTACCGTCAATATTATCTTTTTAATATATCAAGAAGGCCGTAAAATATGTATGTGACACAACACTAAGTTAGAGCAGCATAAGAGCGTGTCACAATTTTTTTTCGCGGCCCTCGTTGTATAAGATATTATTGATGGCGACTGTACATACCAAAATGTTGTTACGTTGCCCAATCAACGTAGGTATTCTTCCAATCGTTCGATTTTTATTTGTTTTAGTCTCAATTGATTTTTTTTAGTTATTTAAAAATTAGTGACCATTGGGTGGATCAACCAGATGAAGTGTGAGTACGTAGAGTTGCTGCCGCGTTGGCGCGGAGTTGTTATAATGTGCGCAGACCTTATAACAACTTAAAAAAATGCGCTCCGCTCCGGTGCAGCGTGACTCCAGCCGATCGAATGCAAATATGACAACAGAAAGGTCGAATTACACTGGTTTTACAACCGCTAGTGTATGAGAATACCCGCGCGAGTTTATGAAATTTATGTTGACGCGGAGATTATCGCCGCTTTGTTGTGAGGGATTTGAATCCGCGAGTGTGGGAACGCGTGCCGCTGACAGATATTAATAATGTGCTAACATACCTATACGCGGCTAAATCAATTAAATAAATAAATTCATAATGCTAGTCTAATTCCTATTTACGTAGAATATAAAAGCCTTCTTCTTCTTCTACTTAAGAGCCTGGCTCTTGTCGGTGGAGTAAACGCCATTCCGTTCGTTGTCCTTCTAATGTTTTGAGCTCCTGATACGACACTACATTAATTTTCTCCTTCACTTGGTCCAAAAATGCTCACCTTGGTCTTCACCGGTCCCTCTTCCCTTCCACTTTTCCTTCAATGACAGTTTTAATATAATTGTCATGTCGTAACAGGTGCCCCAACATAATTCCTCATCTATTTTCAATCGTCTTCATTAGAGATCTCTTCTCCTCTATCTTATCCAATACTTCCTCATTCGTTCTTTTCTCAGTCCAACTTATACCCTCCATCCTCCTCTAGCATCACATTTCAAACGCACACAACCTCTCCCTGTCTCTTTGAGTTAATGTCCACGTCTCGCTTCCGTACAAAGCTATGCTCCAGATGTAAGTCTTTATAAAGCGTTTTCTTATGTATTTTGCCATTTTGCTCGAAATATTTGCTTTTGGCATTAAACGCCTTCTTGGCCATGGCTATGTATAAAAGCCTAATAAGGTATGTAAATCTTATTCTCTGATTTAGTCTATTTACGAGTAGGTATCGATTATAGCGTTGCTGCCCAAAACTTCTCTACCTTACACGGTTAACTGAAAATTACCCCGGGCATTAAATTCTAATTGTATACGTTAGATTTTTGGGTAATGAATATTAAATAAATCCATAAAGCAAGGTAACGGCACCTATTATTTAATGGCGTAGTTAAGGAAGTTTTTCAAAAACAGGCAAAAGTTAAGCATTTGTAGATTTTGACTCTTGATACCGAAACACGTTTTTTTTCGAATGCGTTTGCGAAAATATATTTTTGTTTTGATCAACCTGTGGAACCCACCTATTTAATAATCACCAGATTAAAAAATAAATTAAAAGCGACTTCAGCCGATTTCTCCAAGATCCCATCATCAGATCAGACCCCGACTTGGTGCCGAGTTGCCGACGGGCCCATCTCGTGGTTATAGGTACCCGTTCTTACAAAAAAAATCGGTTCACGATTCTCAAAGATACGTATTGAGTAGCATACACAGGTACAAAAAAATCGGTCATATTGAGGAAAAGGAGGACTTTTATGAAGTCGATTAAAAATAGAGCTATATTTATTTATCTCTCTTGATATTCGATACTTAGTAAATAAAAAATAATAATAATAAATATCTGGGCACATCTTATGCTAATGGACATAGTCCAAGGGTAAGCTCAATTAAGGCTTGTGATAAATACTTAAATATTATGTAGACAGCCACGACCAAGGAACAAATATTTGGGGTAAACAAACACACAAAATAATGCCCTAGCCGGAATTCAAACCCGAAACTTCCGGCTTCGTAGGCACGGTTAATAATAAGGACAAGGATGCACAGAAACACTTATTATGGCGTTTCTTGTCCGAAAAAATCCTAACCTAAAAGACGAAGGTCTGGATGCTTAGCCAAGTTGCCAATCGCTAGCGCTTGCTAGCATATCGTAGTTTTCCCCCTCTGTCACTCTTTCAAATTAGTGCTACAAAGACAGCTGCGTTTCGTTTTTGCGATTAAGTGTTAGCGATTGGCAACTTGGCTAAGCACCCTGGAGTCTGAAGTCCGAGAGACAAAACATGGTATGGTACTAACCTGCGTAGGCGTTAGGTGTATGAGCGAGGCGAGGTGCTCCCGTTCGGGCGCCGACAGGTACTTCTGCTGCTTAAACCTCCGCTCCAGCTCGTACACCTGCAAAATACACCCTGGTCAATATCTGCATAAGGTATATGCGTAATGCAGTCAAAATCGAATGACTCTTATTTGAAGTAGGCATAGCAACAAGCACTTTTGAATAATCATATGTCTACTCAATGGTAAGCTCATAAAATAAAATCGTAAATGTAGTTTTAGATCCTACACCACTAACCAGAGAAGAATCCGGGATGAAACTCAGCGGGACATATTATTTCAAATAATAATAGATCTGACAACTAACATTTAAAGAAAACTGAAACATTAGTACAAGTAACAATATTTTTTTTTTAATAAATGGAGATATACTAATGATAAAAAGAGATGTAGTACCTACCCCAACATTTTAAATGTCGGAATATTTATGCTCTTTATCCAGGGAAAATAGCAATGACCGAAAGGGAGTCTCCGAAATTGATAATGGTTATGTTGACCAAACTTACGGTTACCTAATTTATAAAATACGTATGGCACTTGAAGGATAAAATCTTTACGTCAAAATCTTGCGATCGTCAACTGAGCATTACATAACAATCCCTAATCTATCATGAGAATTTTCTCATGAACATTTTGAGGAGGCCGGCAACGAACGTATAAGTCTTATAACCAGCTGGCCTCGCATGCGTCCATGAGCGATGGCACTTGATTGTCTCCTATACCTACCCCAATATTTAATACCCTCATAGCTACAGTTACTGATGGAATGATAAAGCACGCTTCTAAAGTTGCCAGATTGAAACTTTCAACCGGAATCGTACAGAATTACTCTGGCTCAATGCAGTTAAAGCATAATATTTTTAGTAGTTTCAAACATTCATGAATGTTACGGTTCACGTGATGGCTGATATAACTACCAATGCTACCGTAGCCTATGGCAGTCGCAAATTCCAGAAACGTTACTTTTTTTGAAGAACATTACACTGCAGCCTATCAGAAACATCTCCGCAAGAAATACATACCTACTTATGCTCAATCGTTGATTCAAAACGGGCTTTCACCATGTAAATTGATGCACTATTACGCCGCGATGATTACTAAAATGTTCCGCGTCGCTTCGAAACAATAAGAAACACTTGGCAACAATGAACATTTCAAATCCACCATCGATCCACATTTCCGCACGAAAAAGGTCAAGCTATCCCAACATTTCCTACGCCGAAAACGCGGCGCACGGCCCACGGGACAAAATTAATTATACGACCCACGGCATGATCTGACATACCTATACTACACGTAGGGGCGGCGCCCGTGGGCGGGGGGAGGGGCGCAATTAAATGGCTTTATACGTTTAAGTAATTTGGATTTATATAATGGCGGTTAGATTGCGCTGAAGACTTTTCGAGAAATGTTGCCGGTGGAATTACCATTGGTAATGGCGGGTGGAAATAGGATCGGCCTACTTGGGATAGGGGTTTTTATTTTAGGCCTACTTTGCTGAAATGCTTTGAGTGGATAATGTGTTAAATAGTTCATTTGCGATGTCTAATCTGGAGCATTTTATGTCAGTTGTGAATGGTTTTATGTCCTTTTCTCAAACCCAAGGAATCGAATACCCCAACGATGGTCCAAAACGTAATCAAATATCTTCCATTTGATGTAATTATTATATTAATCGTGCTATTCATAGGCAAAACCTTCTCATTAATAATTAAAAAAACTTGTACAAATCTAAAAAGAAGATTAGGAGTGATAGGTACTTATTATGGATTGAAATTGTGGACCATAGTTACAGTTGTTGGACTATAGTTGGGTGGTTTTACGGTACCTATTTCCTTGAGGTACCTAGTAAAATCACCAATAAGTAGTTGGTAGGTATCATAAAATCTAATGATACCTATTATTCTAATTCAATTTGTACCTATTTTTTAAACTACACTTGCTGTTTCTCTTTATAAGTAGTTATCAATTTATCAAGTCTTATTGCTGTCAACCGACTAAGCTGAAGCCCTCTCGTCGATAAAATACGTTTGACTGGCCGGCGGCCGGTGCCCACTCACCGCAATCAATATCAACGCCATTTCAATCACGTGTTTCTATTCTTTGTGCCAATTAAATATTTTCAAACGTATGTTTCAAATTCAAATGGATTTTAAACAAATTTTCTAGCAACGCTTTCAAAATGGTTATAAGAGCAAATCGTAAACGAATAAAGCAAAAAAGTGTAATTCACCGTTAGGACTTGTCACTTGTGCGAGTTGTGTTGTGTTTTTGTTAGGTATTGTTTTACAACAACTCGTCATTTTTTGTGAGGTATATTTGTAATTTTGTAACTAACTTAAAATTTTGCATTTTATGGAAAAACGCTTTTTTAATACCTAAAGAATAAAACATAGGTACCTACGTTAATTACCTACTTTCTTTCTTTGTCTAGCAGTTCATCTGGTATTTACTTACATTTGTAACTTAGTAATTAGCCTTTTGTTGTTTTATAAGTTTTGGTTTTTTAATAAGTGATCATGATCTGGTGCATACATTTATTATTTTAGTATTATGAAAAAAAAAACATACAAATCATACCAATATATTGAACAAAGAATAAAAAAGAAATGCGGAAATTATTTGGCGCAGTCGCGTGGGTCCCCCAATCGCAAATGATCAGGTAGATGCGTATTTATTTGCAAAATGATCGTCAAATACCGGGGGCGAGCAGTGGGGAAGCGAACAAAAGTTAGAATAAGACGCGATTTATACGAAATAGATGCACCATACCTATAACGTTACATAACATGTAATACTCTTACCTATGTCGATATTGGCGAATCTGACCTCTACACAGTCGGGCCTACAACGAAACTGTCGCAATACGAAGTTACGAACCTGCCCAGGATGCTTAGCCAAGTTGCCAATCGCTAGGGCTTGGTAGCGTATCGTAGTTTTCCCTCTCTGTCATTGTCACTCTTGCATATTAGCGCGACAGAGACAGTTAGCTGCCTTTCGCTTACGATTGGCGATTAAGCGTTAGCATTTGCAACTTGTCTAAGCATCCTGACCCGCCTAAAATTACTTTAACAGGCATTGAAAAGTAACTCGTATGGAATCACTAAAGATGTCTAATAGGGTGGATCGATTTTTTTATTTTTGGATAATCATAAAATAATCTTTACAAATCGATACTATGTGACTAGAGGAACAAAAATATTATGACCATTTTTAGATATTTTATAATTTTGGACCCCATTTAGAGGCCCGAAGATCGGCCTTATTTTTAAGGTTTTTTTAAGAAACGTCAGATGAGCATGGATATTTTCTGTTTTACTTTTATGGATAAACAAAATAAGATTGTTTTGCATAAATTTTGAATTTGCGTGGTTTAATTATATGAACATTGGTAGCAGTATCTCCAAAAAATGATTTTCAACTTTGGGGCTCTTGCGGCAGTACTTCCCGAATGATTGAAGATGTTACTTTTTGGACAGGTTATTCTTATAGGGCCGCGTTTAAGAAAATCTTGAAAAACAATTTTGCTTCATACATTGAAGTATGAAAAAAAATTTTTTTTCGGATTTTTGGAAACGCTGGCCAATAAAATGATGGTCATAAAAAGTAACATTCTTTAACAATATATATTTTTCCGGTAGTCATTTGGCAAGTACTGCCGCAAGAGCCTCAAAGTTGAAAACCAGTTTTGCCAATACTGGTTATAATTTTCATGTAATTAAATTGTGCAAATTCTAAATTTATGACAAATAATGTTATTTTGTTTCTACATAAAAGTAAAACAGGAAATATCCACGAACTACTGACTTTTCTTTAAAAAACCTTAAAAATACGAAAACGAAGTACAAAATAAAAGTAAATCCAGAAATGATCGTAATATTTTTTGTTTCTTTAGCCACGAAGTTTAGTAAGAAGTACGATTATTTTTTGAATTTACGAAAATAAAAAAAACGATCCACCCTAATGTTTAACTCTTTATGTTGATCTAAAAATGCCACCCTGCGGCCATTTTCGGAACCAAAGTTTAGAAAAAGTAATTATATTTTCGAGTTCATTGTTTTAGATATATTGCTTCAATCGCCATACCTCAAAAATAATAGCGTCATGGGTTATGAAAATCCTGAAAAAACGATTGCCCATCTGCCCCGCACGGTCAGGCCGGCCATGTTGTTGGCTTCATCCATGACAACTAGACAAGTTCTCACCTGGGCTTTGGCTAAACAGCATTCGCCTTTACGTCCTCTGAGAAGGAACTGTTTGGACTTGGCTCAGGTGGCCAAGCCGCTCATGTTAACATAGCCCATGGAGAACTAACCTGGGCTTGCTTGAACAGCACTCTCCTCTTCCTCCTCTGAGAGGGAACTGCTGGGCTTGGCGTCAGACCCTGCACAACCAGGCTGTCTATATTTTTAACGTGGCCCATGGAGGACTAACCTGGCCTTGCGTGAAGAGCACTCTCCTCTTCCTCCTCTGAGATAGAACTGCTGGGCTTAGCGTCAGAGCCTGGACAACCAGGCTGTCTATATTGTTGACGTGGCCCATGGAGGACTAACCTGGGCTTGCGTGAACAGCACTCTCCTCTTCCTCCTCTGATATAGAACTGCGAGGCTTAGCGTCAGAGCCTGGACAACCAGGCTGTCTATATTGTGGACGTGGCCCATGGAAGACTAACCTGGGCTTGCGTGAACAGCACTCTCCTCTTCCTCCTCTGCGCGAGAGGGAACTGCAT
>JALPQI010019920.1:0-22349 GCA_025490895.1 Thaumatotibia leucotreta | reverse complement strand
GTATAAGTAGCCAACAGCAATTGCTAGGCAGGTTGCAAATGTTTAGAGAGAACCGCCCATACGCTGTCTTAAAAACTACTCGTATATAATGAAATGAAATGAGAATGTAGCTTTCCACTAATACATGATTATACGTGAGTTTAACCGTTTCATTACGTATATTTGTTGTTATTATGTCTCACGAAAGGTTAATTCCAATTAATTAGGTACATGATATTTTGACCGTTTTTATGGTACCAGTCTCTAAGGCACTCATTAACGCATGCTTACGTTCTATTCGGCTCGCTCGTGGCAATATGCGAGTGCGAGCGGGATGGATAGAAAAAAAGTTCGCGTTAATAAGGCGGCAGCAGGTCATGATAAAAACACTGGTCCCACAAAGACCGAGTCAACGATGAGCAATCGGCGAAAGAAACGAGCAAAAGATAGTCACTATCGTATAAGTAAATCCGCTATGCTATTCTCTTATTCACACATTCGACGCTGCGTTTGTCAACGAGCTCGACGACGAGACAGCCTTCACTGCGATAGAGCGCAGCGCTGCGAAAAACGGTATTCACTAACATAGAACAGCTCGTCGTCGAACTGTAGGCGGTAACTCTCGAGTACTCTCGACGCAGTGTAGTTCCAGCTCACGCCGCATTCATCGCCGAGCGCTAGTGTCGTTTAAAGTGCATTAGTGAATACCATTTTTAGGCTCGACGCTGCCGCAGCGCTGACACAGCGCTGTTAGCAAGGCGGTTTCCTTAGTGAATAACACTGCAGAATAAATGGGATTTTACAGTTGAACGAACTATACTCACTCGCTCTCTCTTTTATTTACAAGGGAGCTAATATCGTTTGTCTAGTTCTTGGTATTATAGTAAAAGTTTGAAGAAGCGGCAAAGCTCAATAAGTGACTAATAGAATAATCCTCTCCCCCCCCCCCCCCCCCCATGGTATTAGTTACATATTATGAAATCGTTAATCTAAATCGCAAAATTCAGTGGAGGTTTGCAACAGCAGTTGTACAGCTCAATAAAACACTAGCGTGTCCTCTGTACTCTGTACTCCTCGTTTGTTAAGCGTACAACTGTATAGTTATAGTTTGGGAAATATTATTTGACCGACTCTTATCTTACTTATGACCTTTTGTTTTGCATCATTAACAATAGATAAGTGCTAGACTGCTGATGGTCTAGTAAGTGTTAACGCAAAACAAAAGGTCGTAAGTAAGATAACAGTCGGTCAAATAATATTTCCCGAACTATAATCCTACCAATTATATCGAATGATGTAGCGAAAAAAATCAGGAACAATCTCATTCAACCTAGGCCCAAACTAGCAACAACCCTTGTAATATGGGTTATAAATACTTATACAGGGTGGTCCAAACCTTGACGTCAAAAATTTTTTTTAGATTCCTCACGTTATGTGCTATCAGAATATACCCCATGTATGTTAGCCGTTTTTTTGTAGTTTTCGAGTTATGAATTTTTGAAAATTTTTTTTGAGAAATTCTGGAATGAAGAAATTTATTAATAAAAAAAAAACTATTAGGTTTTTTAACTAGTTTCTTTTTGTAAAAGTATTACTACAAATAAAGCATTTACTGACAAAAAAATTTGCGCCCTCACTTTGATACAAGTAGGATAAAAAAATACCAAATTCAAAATTTTACGCTAAAAACGCATTTGATGTACGTAAATAAAAAAAAAACATATCCCAAGGAATTTTCGTATTCTAAAGACCACCCTAGACCTTGAACCTTCGTAAAATCAAAAAAAAGTGGTACTTAATGATGAGGATTTTTCGGAGTAGTCGGTCAAATAAACTTAAAAAAGCTTAAAATTTTAAAGTAGTAAAAAATGACTTGAATAACTACACAAATTGAGTTTTCGTGGTATTTTCTGTCTTTGTTTATTGATAAGAACAACAAAACAGACGAAAGTTTACTTTATTTTTAAATTAAAAATTTAGAAGTTTTTTTTTATGTTTATTTGACCGACTACTCCGAAAAATCCTCATCATTAAGTATCACTTTTTTTTTTGCTTTTACGAAGGTTAAAGGTCTAGGGCAGTCTTTAGATTACCAAAAATCCTTGGGATAGGTTTTATTTTTTTTATTTACGTACATTAATGCTATTTAACATACATGGGGTATATCCTGATAGCCCATGACGTAGGGAACCTAAAAAAATTTTTTTGACGTCAAGGTTTGGACCACCCTGTATAATAAATAGTAGAAACATCCATAACTCAGCAACAAAGGAGTATACCTACTTTGAGTTTAAATTTTTTTGGTAAATCAATTCGAAAAGTGCTAGAGTCGACCACGGCTAGGCAAACGCAGCGTAGGACGTCCACCCACAAGATGGACAGACGACCTTATGAAGGTCGCCGGGACACGCTGGATGCAGGTCGCATCTAACCGGTACATGTGGAGGTCCAGAGGGGAGGCCTATGTTCAGCAGTGGACGTCTTATGGCTGAGATGATGAATTTTAAAACTCAAAGTATTATTACAAAGTAGGTTTTTGTGTATCTCTAAAATATATTATATTTATATTTTAGCCTATATAATGTCCCACTGCTGGGCACAGGCCACCTCTCATATATGAGAGGGATTGGGCTATAGTCCCCACGCTGGCCCTAAGCGGGTTGGGAACTTCACATTCACCTTAGAATTTCTTCGCGGATGTATGCAGGTTTCCTCACGATGTTTTTCCTTCACCGAAAGCTAATGGTAAATATCTGATATTCCGTACATAAGTTTCGGAAAAAGTCATTGGTACGAGCCAGGATTTGAACCCACGACCTCCGGATCGAAAGTCAAACGTCTAAACCACTGAGCCACAACAGCTCACCGCTTTGGGTATCTCTAAAAACCGACTGTTTATCCCAATAAGTGAACAGTCTGTCCTCTCTACCCCTCGCATGGTATGTGCCGCGAATGAATCAAGCCCCATACGAACAACATAAATCAAGAGCGGGTGCACTCTTGCCCTTAACTCGGCGCGAAAGAGACACACTTACACGCCGCGTACAGCGTTGTCTCCTTCCTTGAACAATGCGGCCATTTTTAAGGGTTTCGATTGCAAACATGTTTCTGCTTGGGCTGAGCTATTCGTTATGCCTTTAAGTTCCAATCTTGTATTTGTTGAGGTATTTTCTAAATATAACCTTTAGGAACAAATTGTGGAACAGCTCAGATTGTTTTGTTAAATACTTTTTGAGTTCCCCCACGAGACAGGTTATGCCTAGTGTGGGGGTCTGTATAAATGTAACACAAGATTATGTAAATATTTGAAATAAAGCATTTTGTATTTTTTTTTTGTATTTTTAGTTGTGTTTTTTTTTAGTGTGCTACTACTAAAAAAAGCATAGGCCTCTCTTCTTCTCAAAAGTGACCCGTACTCTTTCGAATATCGTCCACCCATCGAGCGGTCGGACGCCCTGCGCTTCTCCCATCTGAAAGCGGCCACCAATCCGTTAACATTTTGGTCCACCTGCCATCACGCTGCCTGGCAATGTGTCCTGCCCAACTCCACTTCATTTTGGTAATAACGTCTCCAACGTCTTGCACTTTCGTGCGACGTCGAATCTCGGTATTCCTCACACGGTCTTGTAGCTTGATGCCGAGCATGGCGCGCTCCATGGCTCTTATACACCGTGTTCTCTAATAACCCGAAAGATTTTAACCACGCATTTTTGATGTCAAAACAAACAAAAAATATTATATGACTTTTGTCATTTTTGGCGAAAAAAAAAATATTTAAAAATTTTTTTTTCAATTGTTATTTAATTTTTGAATGTATTTTAACATAAAAAGTAAAAGTTATTCATAAAACTAGCACTTACAATGAGTGTTAAGGTTTTTTTTTACAAAAACCTAATTTTTAAAAGGTTTTATTTCTCACTTTTTGACATCTATTTATGAGGTTAGTGAGACTATTCTCCATAATGGCACCAACGCCGTTAAAAAGATCTTTTTTACCGAATTACAATTAGAAAATATGTTTTTTTTTTATTGGTAATAACTCTGAAACTAGGCGATATCCAGAAAAGTTTATACGACATTATAGTTTCTAAATGCGGTCAGGAACACACTGTTAAAATCTTTCGGGTTATTAGAGATCACGGTGTATATCTATATCACATTCGTGACTTTTTGTATGAGTGTGTATAGAGTAAGCGGCACATGTTCGCATGTAAATAGCATATTATTTTGGTGCTTTTGCAGAAATTAATGATGAATATTGCAATTAAGTTTTGTGAATAATAATGGGAGACACAGCATATTGCTAAAAAGCTATAGTAAAAAAATAAGAATTTTACTACTAGATAAATCCTTGCTTTACACAAAAAAATCTTCATTAAAAAACGGCTACATGATGCCAAGTTTTTTAATCGCTAGCACAATGGCCTATACTAGCTGATATTCGTAAGGTGAAAAGTGTGGAAACCACTTACAAATACACGGTGCTCGTGAGCATTCCGAAAGATTTTAATGCTGAATTCCTGAGCATATTTAGAGTATTTCCCGGATTCGGCTTGGTTTCAGAGATAATTAACCTTTTTTCGAAATAAGTTTTTCGACGTAACTCGTCATAAAACTTATTTTTTATTACAATGCTACCACAATGTGTTCTAATATTACCACACCTGTTGCCTGACAATCAAATGAGAATACTCTTGACGAAAAAACCTGTCACTAAAAAAAAACATTTAAAAATTAATTTTAACAAATTTTTGTTATGACAAAAAGCATTGGAAATGTTAAAAAGTATTCAAAAAGTACAAAAAAGAATTTTTTTTGTGGAAATTGATTTTAGGTCTAATAATATTTTTTGTTTATTTTGATGTCTAGAATGAATACTTACTTAAAATCTTTCGGAATGCTCGCAAGCACCGTGTATAAACAAAAGTTCTACTGAATAAAATCTGAACGTGATATTTTTTATTTTCTATTCTTTTCTATTCTATATATTATTGGCCGGTACTGTATATATATTATTGCACTCGAACAGCCTATTAGATAATACACAGTCATTGTCAATTTGTAGTGTGGGAACGGGCGATACGCTATCGCTTCCTCGGCCAAGGGATTGCTCACAACATTATTGTACTGAAACGTAAACTGACACACACGTGTTACTGGTATACAGTGTGTTACCGTCGTCCAGGGTTTAATAAAAACCGAACAAGGACACAAATTATTTTTCTCTCCTACTTTTTCTTGATTAGAAAAATATTGATATTTTATTTAGCCTATATAATGTCCCACTGCTGAGCACAGGTCTCCTCTCTCATATGGGAGGGATTGGGCTATAGTCCCCACGCTGGCCCTAAGCGGGTTGGGAACTTCACATACACCTTTGAATTTCTTCTCGGATGAATGCAGGTTTCCTCACGGTGTTTTCCTTCACCGAAAGCTAATGGTAAATATCATCTGATATTCCGTACATAAGTTTCGGAAAAACTCATTGATACGAGCCAGGATTTGAACCCACGACCTCCGGATTGAAAGTCAAACGTCTAAACCATTGAGCCGCTTCTCGATTAGAAACTCAAAGTAAAAAAATATTCTATAGAGGATTGGCTTAATACTATTTGGGTACGTGGCAGTAAGAATACGAGTACATTTTTCTCAAACATGCAATGAAATGTTGTAGTTACGTGCCTAAAAAGTGGCCGGGAAGTACCTCGTTGCCGGCCTAGGCCGGCAAGTGCCTCTTTTTTAATTTTCATTTGACATAGGGTGGTGACCTGGCATCTTGGCTTTTAGCCAATAATTATCTGTAAGTAATATTAGTATAAAAAAAATGATTGGCAAATTTTTGCAGTTATAATTAGGTATTTAAAGTATATAATTTAAAATAAATGTACAATAACTGCTCAAAATAATCATTAAAAAGCAGTATTATACGGCGCGATCCGTCGGCCCCGATCATAGCATGCGATTAATTGGACCCAACCGACCGCGTCGTCTAATACCGCTTTTTAAAAGTAAAAATTTGCAAATTTCAAACAGGTCAATCTTAAAAAAAAATGAGGTGTCGGTGTCGTATTTGATTTTAGTTGTGTTTCAAAGACTTAGTTATGTAGTTGACTTATAATTTCTTAGAAAGAAGATACATTTTTTTGTTTTATTTCATTGCATGTTTTAGAAAAGCATTATACATACCTCGGCCATGAAGTGACATGTTGCCGTCCGAATACTATCCTATCTACGTATATTCGGCCGGCGACCAGTCACTTCCCGGCCTCGGTAGTAGGATGTACTATTGTGACCATCCCAACTCTTTTCGTGGGTACCGTAAGAGTCGATTAAGGGATTAGTGTCCCTGACAATGCAGGAGAGAAAGAAACCTGGATTTCGTTTAATGTAGGAATTATCAGGCGAAGCTGCAGTTCTTCCTTTTTAGGTGTATCTAGGATTGAGATAGATTGCAAAAAAAAACCGGCCAAGAGCATGTCGGGCCATGTTCAGTGTAGAGTTCTGTAGTTATTCAAAAACGGCTGGACCGATTACGTTTCGACGAGTGTTATTTTTAAGTACTCTATAAGCCCAATACCTATTCATGGTTTTTTTCGTATTTTTGGACCTACGGATTAAAAGTTAGAGGGGGGGGACAAGTTTTTTTCTCCTGAAGCGATTATCTACTAATGCGATTCAGTTTAGGTTCAGGGAAAGGGACAGTGATATACGACTCGGTCTTGTCCCTTTCTCTCGACCTACACTGAACCGCATTAGTACGTCATGGTAACCCCTCAGTAGCTTGTCCACTATGGAGATACTACAGGGTGAACGATATGAAGTGTTACCAAGTAGACTTTATTGAGTATGGTGTCAAAGTAAAAGCGGCTTATTATTGGAAATATGTTTTCGACGCCGCATTGAAGTCTTAGGCACGCAAACATTTGGATTGTAGACCGTAAACATAAGAACGAAAATGAGCTTCGGCTTATAAAGCTCGTAAGAAACAAAAATGGCTGAAAACCGAATTTCAGGTGTCATCTCTCCAGTGCAGTGTGTTTCGGATTTTTTTTCTGGTCTATTTTGGAGAGAAAGGTGAGAGCAATTAAATATGCCAGTATAAATGCAATGAAGAAAGCGATCGTATTTCACTGGCACATACCACTACCATATTGTAATGATGGGTTTTGGGGCGACATATATTCCCCATTGATAACTGCCTATGCTCTTAAGTTTTCCTCGTACAGTTGCCCACATTTGACCGTCGTGTCCAATATTATTGCTCAAAAACTCTTTTTTTGGACTTTATTAAATAATAATTTGCCCTTAACTTCGCAGTGTATCTTAAAAGATACATACTTTTTGACCCACTTTTTGTATTTTTTAAAGACAGAATTTTTTGCTCTACACAGCGGCGAAGAGGCTAGAACGCACCATTTTTGAAATTCTGCCAAGTTTAGGGTTAAACGAAACAGACTTTCATGAATGTAATTGGCAAATAATAAAGTGTGACGAATATACAGACGGTGAATTGTAATTAAGTGTATTGCAAAAAAAAACGTTTAAATCTGGATTACACGTTTAATTTATATATACAGGGTGATCAATCCAAATGGGTCAGTATGGAGGTTTTGGAAACCTTAACAGATAGCGAAATCTTGTCTTAGGAAAATATGAACCATGAGATCGATTTTAGTAAAAAGAAAAACTGCATTCATACACTTACAAAAATACGTGTAGTTGGCCCAGGAATCGAACATGCACTTTTTGAAAAATAAAATTTCGTTTTTTTCATTTGAATATCGGTTGTGTAGCTCTTAAATAGTAAAAGTTACTAAGAAACATGATATCTAAAACTAATAAAATGCATTGTGTTTAAATAATGAAGTTTTATTTTTCAATACTTCAGTGCCGCCGCCGCCGGTCCTTTGACTTTGTATCGGGAAGTTACAGACTATGAGAGATATGATATCGAAATAGTCTATAACTTCCACATACAAACATTTACTATTTAAGAGAAGCACAACCGATATCCAAATGAAAATAACGAAATTTTATTTTTATAAAAGTCGAGGTTCAATTCCTGGGCTTAATAGGTACACGTATTTTTGTAAATGAAGAGTCCACGGAAAAAAACACGTCTTAAAAAAATCAGGACAAATTCACACCTTATTCTGTTCAAAGTAAGGTGGTTTTTCCTTCTGTAATTTGAACTGACTAGACATGTTCTTTTCGTGGACCCTTCAAATGTATGAATGCAGTTTTTCTTTTTACTAAAATCGATCTTATGGTTCCTACTTTCCTAAGACAAGATTTCGCTATCTGTTAAGGTTTCCAAAACTTCCATACTGACCCATTTGGATTGACCACCCTGTATATACATATAAAATAAACGTGTAATACAGATTTTAACGTTTAATTTTTTTTGCAATACACTTAATTACAATTCACCGTCTGTATATTCGTCACACTTTACGATCTATGGTTACAAGCCTGACAAAAATTAAGGTCTTTTTTTATTTTCACGCTAACTAGGTGTCTCTAAAAATGAAAAAACTCCTCTTCAGAATTAAAAATAAATTCTTTCATCCGTAACTTTTTATTTTGAATGTGTAGTGTATACTTTGAATGTCAGAGATAACCACGATTCGGCTCCTTTAAATGAATGAATCAATCCGGTTTTGTAATGTATGGATTTCTTCGAGTGTACCTACACCGATAGCGCGACGGAAGACCGCGGTTCCATATCTAACGCGTTTCCGTCCTCAACACTAATTAGAGGAATAATTGGATGTTTTTAAATTATCGGGTTTTTTAATACAAGGGGTACCTAAGTATAGCGATATAAAGCTCATTTTAACTTATTTTGATTAATTAAGTAACAATGTTCAAGTTCAACTCATTTGCTGGAAAATTGTGTTTATCGCTTGAGAATTATTGTGAGTCTGTGATTATACAAGAAATACTTATGGAATATTTAAGGGGACTTTTGTTATCGTTTGAGAAGTACGTCGGCTTAATAAATAATAATATTTAAGCCTATATAATGTCCCACTGCTAGGCACAGGCCTCGATCCTCTGATATATGAGAGGGATTGGGCTATAGTCCCCACGCTGGCCCTAAGCGGGTTGGGAACTTCACATTGTATGCAGGTTTCCTCACTATGTTTTACTTTACCGAAAAAGGTAAATATCATCTAATATTCCGTACATAAGTTTCGGAAAAACCAGGCAGCCAGGATTTGAACCCACGACCTCCGGATTGAAAGTCAAACGTCTAAACAACTGAGCCGCCACCGCTTCTAAATAATATTAAACTTAATTACTGGCCGCCTGAAAGCAAGCTTTTATAGAGGGTGTTTTATATAAGTTTTTGACAAAAAAAAAATATTTCGCTGGATTTACTTACTTTAGTCGTGTCCAGTGGTCGGTTTTTAGGATTTTCCATCGCAGGCATTGGCTTATAAAAAAATACGGGTGTGATTATAAAATTTTATTTAACACTATTGTATTACACTCACAAGAACAACGCTTAAAGGTTTATTTTGAATTTGGCATATATCTAGAATCTATACCTAGAGATTCCATTTTTTTATTCTGGAGCGGTTATGTCCGAATTGACTTTAAAAAATCTTTATGACCCTTAGATCCTTATTCTTTTTAGCAGACCAATTCAACAATACCCCACACATATAGGGTTACAGCAAAATTAAATTCTCTCCACTTTACGTGTAGGGAAGATACCCGTTTTTTTATATATTTTATTCTACTACTTTGTTGGCGCGATTGATATTTAACTGTACCAAATTGCAAATTTCGAGTACTAATAGCTACGGAGCTATGCTGCAGACATACAGACAGACAGCCGAACGTGTCGAAACTATAGGTATAAGGCACTGGTCTCACCGCGAACTACTAAGCTATGAACTATCGGCTATAAACACGAACAAAAGATACGCACTTCCGTGTAAATAAAAGAGACAGCTATCAGCTATTACCGCTGGGCGAGTATCGCCGTGCCTCTTTCATTTACACGGGAGCGCGTATCTTTTGTTAGTGTTTATAGCCGATAGTTCATAGCTTAGTAGCTCGCGGTGAGACCCGGGCCTAAGGGTTCCTTGTCTCCTACGGAACCCTAAAAATCACATAAAATTGACTTACGTAGTTACGGATATTGAACGAATCTCAAATTTTTGGTATCCAGGTGTTCCAACCGTTTGATGTCGAAGCCTACATTCACGAGAACACATTTCTAAACCCATTGTGTATTTCAAAACCTAATCGTCGGCCATTTTTCTGGACGACACCGCATTCTTCCTTAAAACGGATTGCATACAAACTTGTACGGTTAGTTCATAAATATGCATACAATTGTGCACCTTATCCCAATGCATTAAGTAAAAATGTGTACACATATTTAGGAACTAGACTAGAGTAAATGGAAAATTTAGTTTCTTTGTTTTTGGCCATTGTTCGAAATTACCATTGATAATGCTAGTTTCTTTTCTATTGTTTTGTGCTCTATTGGTTAAAATAGTGAGCTTTGGTTTAGAGTTGTATGGAGATAAGTCCTTTTTGGGATAAATGGGGTGAAATTATTTGACCTGACTTTGGGACACGGTTTAAACAGTTTTTGTCAGTAATTCCAATAGAAATAAAGAGAACTGGCACTTGATAAGGACGATTGGTGGAAGAGAGGCTTTGGGCCAGTAGTGGGACATCAAATAAGCCATATATAAAACCCAATCGAAAAACTTCTTGGCTCCAGCTCTGACCAGTAGCTAATTTCAACTCTAAAGTAAAGAGAACAAGGTGCATAGATTCCTGTTAAAGATCAGATCTCCAAAAAATCTCGAAAAATGCACTTTTTTTTAAACGTTCGTAGTTCACGACTGATGCAGCTGAGCGGTTGTTGCATACTAGCGAGAGGGGCGGGGTGAAATGGCGTCATTCATAATATAGCCAGTAAGGGAAAAAGACTACTATTTTAGTAGTTATTGCGGTCATCCGATCTTACATTAGATCCGATCTTAGCCGAGTGTATTTATTATACATATACAGTAGGTTACCACTATGTAGGCTTTTATTTAAACCGAGGAATGAGACACAGATTTTTACCCAAACCGTGAGCATTATTTAATAAATAAATCCAATTTAAAAAGTATGACGACTCACAACACAAGCAGCCTCATATCAAAGTTAAAATGTGTACTATCTCAAATACATTTTATAATTTTCAGGTACGAATCTTAAGTTACAAAATAAAAACACCTTCCACCATTAAGTTTCTCGGATGTTATTAAATGCTCGCCATTTATTGCTCCTGCCCTGTGAAACCGGCGGAAAATTAGAAGCCCTTCAAGTTTCCAACTTATTAAAACAAAATTACTAAACTGCTTTTGAGATAGGTATCGTTTTCAAAATCCCCTACTAGGGGAACAAGTTGCCTAATACAAAATTTTAATACCAGTAGGCTTAGCATATAAATAAATAACATCTTGGGACATCTTACACAAATCGTCTTAGTTCCACTGTAAGCTCAATTAAAGCTTGTGATGTGGGTACCAAGCGACGATAATATACTAGATAGATACATATACATACAGCCATAACCAAGGAACAAATATTTGTGATAAATAGATACACAAATACTGCCCTCGCCGGGATTAGAACCCGGAACTTCCAGCATCGCATGCTGGGTTACAATTACTAGGCTACGGAGACTGATAAATAACATGATTGGTATGACAGTATGTCGCCACGAGATAGACTTCTCGTCTTTTTATAACTATGTATACTGTATGTTATAATTGTTATAAACAAGGATCGGAATTTTCGTAGCAAAAATGTTACTATCATAGAGATTGACCAAGCTGTTTTATCGACTTATCGATGTTACGAAATAATATCGCATTACCCATTTGTTGTTCTTTTATTTACCAACATAACAATAGTACATTACTATAGAGGACGGGAAACGAAGGGTTACAGGCCAAGTAGATATATCTGGCCGAAGGAACTGAGGCCAGATAGGGATACGCGGCCTGTAACCCTGTTTCTCGCCGAGATTTGTATAGTGCTTTTCTCAAACTTGCCATGAAATAAAACGAACTGATTTCGCCGAACCATACTATTTCATTTGTAAATAAACCATAGTACAGTATCGTAAAACATAAAAAAAAAACATTCGCGCCAAACTTTTTTTAATCTGTTTGAGGTATCCTTTTACCTGTTGGTATAGACATTAGTTCTTAGGTTATTTTTTTTTTCTGTGGCTGAATGTCAAGACATAGTTTCAGAATTTGACGTTTCAAAACAAAAGACAGTTTGTTTGCAGTCCTAGGTGTGAAATAAATACATGAAATCTCTTTACATATCATCTTAGCATATGCCACCGGATACATAATATTTCCGGGTTTAATTTAAAGTAAGTAACATCAACATTCCGTAGCAAGTTTGAGAAAAGATTATTACTATCCTTATCTCAGGTCATCAGTCAAAACGGGATAGATCTAACATTTGCTTGATATTTACTGTTTCATTTACTGTTTTTATTCCGCTACCTTAAGGTTGTCTGGAAGAAATCACTTTTTAGCGATAAGACCGATCATTGTAATACCTGTACTTGTAACACTGTATATCTGTTATTCTACTGTTATTATGGTGTGCAATAATGAGTATTGTATTATATACAATAGTACATCAAATAATATGAAATATGATATTCATATTCATTTATTCATAAAATTAAAAATTTTACATGTCATAAATAATGAAATAAAATTTATTTACGACAAGCACAATGAACAATACATCTTACAAATAAGCACACAACAACAGCTTGCCACAAAAGGGTCACAACTCAGCATGTAGCTAGCTAGGCCAGCGCTGTTCTTCCGTTGTGACCCACCAGGTACGTATACGTACACTGGCCGACGAGGCGACCAGTGACAATATATTAACTGGGGATTGAAAAATCAGTACTAAATGTCCGTCCGTCCGTGATTCTGTTTCAAATGTACAACTCGATAGAACCTCATTTTCCTCTCTCTTCAGCAACAAGTAGCGGCCGGCACCGCCGCCCCTGGTCGCCCTCTGAATGTTAATTTCGACCCGCAACGCCCTCAAATGCGGAAAAGAAGATTTCTCCAATCAAATTGTTAAAATATTAAATTTATAGCGCGGAACACCCTAAAGGGAATTATTTGAGTTTTAGTTGTTTGTAATCTGTGAATGCGTTTAATATGGAATAGCTTCCTAGCGTTGAAAATGTCGGAAAAAAATCAAATGTTTTTTTCGGGAATGTATGAAAAATTCATTTTTTTCGGGTTTTTAGAGAAATAATTAATGTCACTGTCACTCCTTTCCATCTACCTATTTCAATTGACTTTCCTCGGTGACATCGCGTTCTCCGGGTATAAGTGAAAATTAGACTTGATTCTCATTAGTTTACAGTTGAAAATTAAAGTGGATATTTTCATAAAAATCCGGAAAAAAACGAGCTGTTTGAAAAGAAACGGTATTTAATCCGAAAATTGTCATTGTGGTGCATTTAGACCAAACGATCATTCGCTCATTCTATCCCGCACACTAGGTACGAAATCAATCAAAATCAATTGTTCATACTTTGAAATTCATTCGTTACACGAAACGTGATTCGTCGAAATTCGTTGATTTCATAGAGTGGGAGATAGAATGAGCATTCGCTCGTATGGTGTAAATCCGCCTTTAAAGAATCCTAGCGAGTCAAAAAACTAGAAACACCTACTTAAAATTTCGTAACATTCTTAAAGGACCGAATGACGTCACACGCATTCCATCCTTGAGGAAAACGCCGTTTCGCAGAACACGACCGTTGCACTATTTATACAGTCACAAACTTCATTTTACCGCCACTAAACCCACCAGACATACAATTTCCACCTTATGTCCTACTCAATAAGAGCCATGGCGCTATTGGCCGTCGTTTGGAGGAAGTTGGCGTTAGGTTCGCGCGGGAAAATGAAGTGAGTAATGAATTGTGGAGCTAATTCAAAAAGGACGTATGTTCGTATGAGTGTGGTGCATAGTTACGACTTTTTGATGGCAATGGCTGTCGATTGCGAGTAGTAGTACATACGGATTTAGGATATGGCATATCTATTAGTACTACGTATTTGCATTTAATTGGAAAAGCCCGCAAGGGATAATGGATAAATGCTTGTAGGAGCTAATGTAACTGTTAATGACAATTTATTCGAAAATTAGCAAGACAATAATATATATATATATGACAGCCTCCGTAGCCTAGTTGGTTAGTGACCCTGCCTACGAAGCTGGAGGTTCCGGGTTCGAATCCCGGCGAGGGCATTATTTGTGTATTTATTTATCACAAATATTTGTTCCTTGGTCATGGCTGTCTATGTATTTAAGTATCTATATGTATCTATCTATTATATACAGCGTGTTTTTCTTCATATGCTATAACTTTAAGGGAAGCTTATTTAGGTCAAATATAATTAATTTCTCTAAGAAACTAGTGTTTTAACTCTTACCGTTATTGAGTTATTAAAAAAATAAGTTTAATCACTGAACATGTGTACTGCAACCTTTATTACATTCCAATGTTACTTATTTTGACATGTGCCGTCAGTCACCTGAGATTAACTTTTATTTTATTCTTAAGGTTCTCTCACACTTACCATTTCATTTATTATGTATGAAAACATAAAAAAATATTTTTTATCGAATTTTCCAAAAGCCGATATACCAGACAACTTCTATTAATGCCCCAAGTAACCTGTCTAATTTATAGCAAATCGAAACGAACACCCTGTATATCGTCGCCTAGCACCCACATCACAAGCCTTAATTGAGCTTACCGTGGGACTAGGTCGATTTGTGTAAGATGTCCCAAAATATTTATATTTATAATACATATCATATTAAGGTGCATTCAGACCAAACGAGCATTCGCTGTTCTATCCCCCGCTCTACGAAATCTGACGAAATCAACCAATCACGCGTTTTGTGTATCGATCGATTTTCGTAGAGTGGGAGGTTAGAATAGCGAATGTTCTCTTGGTCTGAATGCACCTTTATATCATATCATAGCAGTCCCACGGTAAGCTCAATTTAGGCTTATTTCGTGGGTACTAAACAACGATACAAATAGATAGATACTTGTGAAGGACCTGGCAAAGGTGGTTGCGTGTAGCGCAAGACCGGTCACTGTGGCAATCTTTGGGGGAGACCTATGTCCAGCAGTGGACGTCTTTGATGATGATGATGAAATATGCACATATAAATCAAACACAACTGGACAATAATATTTTTCGAAACAAATACACAAGACCCATCGGGATTCGAACCCGGGACCTCCAGCTCCGCAGGCAGGATCACCACCGACTAAGCTACGGACGCCGTAACTAAGCTACAGTATAGTCGCCATCAGATATATCTGAGCAGACAAAAATATCTAAACATGGACCCTAACAGCATGATAATAGAGACCAGGATGCTTAGCCAAGTTGCCAATCGCTAACGCTTAGTAGCGTATCGTAGTTTTCCCTCTCTGTCACACTTTCATATTAGTGCGACAAAGACAGTTAGCTGCCTTTCGCTCACGATTGACGATTAAGCGCTAGCGATTGGCAACTTGGCTAAGCATCCTGGATGCATAGCCAAGTTGCCAAACGCTAGCGCTTAGTAGCGTATCGTAGTTTTCCCTCTCTGTCACTCTTTCATATTAGTGCGACAAAGACAGTTAGCTGTCTTTCGCTTACGATTGACGATTGAGCGTTAGCGATTGGCAACTTGTCTAAACACCCTGCTCAGATATTTATGAGCACCCTGTCCGCTCCGATATATATGATGGCGACTGTACCCAGTTTGACGTCATAAGGTCTCTAGAGACCTCCACGTGTGGTCTAAGCGGAAGGACGGGTATGGGATATGCTAATACTGGCCCTTGAATGAAAACATACGGGTTTAGTTGCAACAAGCAACGCAGCGTTCACTTCGCACAAGGATCGGAACCGGTTTTTTTTCGAAAACCTCTAAATAGCTCAATATTTTAAAATGTTTTATACTCTTTACTAGCGACCCGCCCCGGCTGCGGGTACTATACCTACATAAAAACCTTCCTCTTGAATTACTCTACCTATTAAAAAAAAGTCATCAAAATCCGTTGCGTAGCTTTAAAGATTTTAAGCGTTCAAAGGGACATAGGGACAGAAAAAGTGACTTTATTTTATACTATGTAGTGATAGTGCTACTCAAAATGTTATGGAATTACTGACATCGTATTTTTAAATTACTCCATTAACAAAGAATTTATATACCGAAAAAGAACGAAATACGAACCGTTCTTTTGTATGGAGAAAAAACCAGTACCCTGGCACAAGCATTGCTAACAAAAATAGTCCAGCCGTTTTTGAATGGCTACGGAACCCTATACTCGTACTGAGCATGGCCCGCCATGCTCTTGGTCGGTTTTTGGGAATTTAAATGGCTTGTGGATATACAAGAAACATTAGTTAGGTACCGCCGTTGAGTCCTCAAGCCTGGATAGTCCTTAGAATAGGCATGATGACTGGCAAGTCGAATCAGCCTCTTTTTTCGAACTGTCAAAATTATCAACACTATGACATTTTATATGAAATACTCAAAAGTGACGTCACGTTTGAGTACTGCCAAATGACCTACTCTTTTAAGTTCTTTTCAATTTATTAAATAGAAGTTCTGTACAAAAATTACTATAATCTACATCTTAGTAATAATTTCTTCATGTATCAGTCGTGCATAAAGTTAAATAATTTATTTTAACTACAGTCATCATCCCTATTGGAGTCTATAGTCAAAGTCAAATGATTCTTTATCCAAATTGGAATATCAACAAACTATTTTGAATGGTCTAAGTTACATAAAATTAAAACTACTTCCGGTTCTAGCCCTATATATCTTATAACCAGAGATCGGAAAAATGTGCGTCACTGTTCGCAAGAATATGGACATGACTCCTAAGTTGATTGAATAATTAATCTTTTCAGAAAATTACATATTGGATACCGGTACCTATGAAAACCTTTTAAATAGTCACATCACATCAACGCTTCGAAAACAAATTTCCAGAAATTAGTCGTTTGATTATTCATTTAATCAGTTTTGGAGTCATGTCCATATTATTGCAAACAATTACGCACATTTGTCCGATCCCTGCTTATAACCTACAAATGCACGTATGTTTTGAAAAACCATCCTAAAAGCAGCAGTGCGCGCTGCGCGGTAACAAATCGCTCTGTGTGTTCTCTGCCTACGGTGAAGATGCCCTTCGACTACATTGTTGATGTTATTATAATACGTATTGGTAAAGTCAAAATAAGGCCAATGCAGTCTGTTTTCCGCCAATTCTGTCAATCAAAATTAGTCCAGCCAGGTGTACTGCTGAGTGACTGAAAGTTCGTTGTATTTGCACCAAAATATGTCATCTGTGATCTGGTCATTCACCTGCCAGTGGAAAGATGCGGCAAAAAGAAATTTTCCTAACTAGTGCGGAAAAGTAAACCTTGCACACGCTTCGCGTGCGTAAATTTCTCTTTTTAAGGCACTTGTTATGAAAAAACTCGTTCGATACACATGTAAAAACTTCTTTTTAACTCGGGTGATTGTCGCCCTCGTTTCACTCAGGCTCCAACTTTCACCCTCGTCAAAAAAAAAAATTTCGCACTTGCATCGAAATGTACTATTTATATCGGCAGCCAACTCTGCGCGCTCACATTTTTTTTAATTTGCCGCCTTTTTAGGGTTCCGTAGTACTCTTACAGTTTCGCCATGTCCGTCTGTCCGCAGCATAGCACAGTGGCAGTTAGTACTAGAAATTTGCAATTTGGTACAATTATACATATTAATCACGCCGAAAATTTCACGGATACCTTGTAAATGAATAATAAATGACTACATAATCTACATATGACGCCTTCACAATAGGAACGCTAGAGGGTTCGCAAATAAAGATCAAACACCACGGGCCGGTGTCGTATCGAGACTGTATTCTCGACCCGGATGCCTCTGAAGCGTTTATACCCCGTTACCGTGTGTCCTAAGGCATAGGAGGATATATTATGAGTATATTCGTACCGGATGTCAGACTATGCGACATGAAGGGAAAGACTTTAAATTTGTTGATAAACTGTATAGGTACAGAACATATTGTGAAAATACAAATCAAATTATTTATTTACTAAATAATTGTTAATGATTTCGGTTTCTTTTATCTCCTGCTACCCCAAGGTTGTCTGGAAGAGATCGCTTATAGCGATAAGACCGCCTGTTGCTACCTTTGTATTTAATTGTTCTGTATTTTGTTTTCTTTCTTTGTGGTGCAATAAAGCATATTTATTATTATTATTATATCTACTTTGTCCTTTTAATGTGTGTCACGAATAAATTATTTTCTATTTTTATTTCTTGTATGTTATTTAGATTCTACTAACGATGGGTAGGTATACATTATCAAAGTTTAAGTGATAAACTTTCGATATTTGCACCACGACCCAACAATACAAAGTTGCTGAAAGTATGCCTCGGCGGCGCTCGACAAAACAACAGCGGAAAGTCGGCCAGCATAGCAACGGATTCAATAATTATATTGTTTCGACTATATCTGGCTACAAAAAATAAATTCCTGCACATCTAGGGGTTTCGTGAGCTGTGGATTCAGCTTTTTATTTCCGATAACTAGAAAAAACGCCATAATTATCGAATATGTTCACTTGAGAATCGGTGGATAGGATAGCGGTAGAACTGACCGATGGATATACCTATAGTTAAAAGCTGCAATAAGCACAATATAATATTTTAATCTAACGTAAAATATAAGTTTTTAAGGTAACATGGTCATTTTTATTATTAGTATGTAATATCGGGTGCTCAATAATTGTAATAAATATTCCGTTTTAAGTCATACTAATCAGCTAACATGGTAATTTACATTATTAGAATGATAGAACGTAAACGGCGATATATTATAGATACCATGTATTCGTACGAACGTACGTTACAGAAGTATTTCAAATACTTATACTTAATAAGTTGAAACAAATAATATTTTTAATTTAAAATTTGGTAGCCCAAAAGTCTCAATCACGTGTATTTTTAACTTGATTTTTTTTCAACAATTAAGTACAATTCCGGATGTTGTCACAGTCACAGTAAAAATCGCTAGAAACGGGGGTCTCACAATATTAATGCCATAAATATAAAATATTGTACGTAGGTACTATCGCCAAAATAGAATCCTGACCCACAGGAACTTGTCATAATAACCTTAAAAGTCAAATTGTACAACAGTTGCTGCAATTTCACTTTCAAAGTTAGTATGATAAGCTCCTATTGTGATTCAGAAGTCAATTTTGTCGATAGTACAATGCGTTCTCATGCTTTAAAAGTTTTGGCCAAAGAAAGGATCTTGTATAAAACAATAAAATGAAATTAATTCCAAAAGTCAAGCCTTAGCAAGGCCTTGCAAAAAACTGCGCATCAAAAAACCCATTTTTCGCAGACATTTCCTTAGCATTACACAATACACATAAATAGCTCAATCCGGTAGTAATTATCGAACTAGATGCCCCTTCCTACTCGGGTTCAACGACCTTTACCAAAATAAAGAACTAATCTACCGCATTTCCATAAGTTCGCTACACTCAACGAAGGTTAGATGTAAAAGTACCACCAAAATGAACTCTATTACATTGGGTTAAGGTTGCTCGTTAGAATCGTGAGCGGAAAAGCCTTAGAAAGGTCAGCATATTTTGCTCTATTCATATTAAAATGGGCTTAAGTAATGGAGTATAGAAGATTGATAAGTCAGTGTCCGAGATTTCTAAGGTTTTCTTTTCTATTATAATCAGTGGTCGGATATCCCGGTGCAACAAGGGGTGAACGACCTCAAACATTATACTAATATGGATATACCACGGGATTCCACAAAATTACATCCAGTAAAGTTTAGTAATATTTTGTAACACAAAATAAGTGCATGTACATACAAGCGTTTATTATTATGGGATTTCGACAATTATTTTAAAAGATAGGTTATACATTTTATTTAATATTGACCTTAGTACCAAATAACCTTTTGGTATGAATATTCTTAAATAAAAGAGTTTAGCTTTAAAAATAGAAGCTTTTTACTAAGGCACAATAGGTTCCACTTCTAGAAATTGCGAACGTAAAAAAAACAGAAATATCATATAATACGGATTATTTTAATCCGTGATCATGATCAGGATTAAAACAATATCCATACCCAGTCTAAATTAAACATTTTAGGTGAGGTCTCCCGCGGATACCTAAAAATTTTATTAATTTAAAGTTAAAGAAAAATTGTATCCAATAACCACTGAATGGTACATGGTCTTCCTGAAGTCATCAATTACTAAGTTAGAAAAAACATATCTGGTTACGGATTAAGCATCCTCGTGTATGTAACAAAAAATCAAACATTTTTAAGCATGAAGACTTGACACACCAATGCAGACACATAAGAGTAAATATATGTATTTTATGAAAGGATTATGGCTTACTAGGTTCTATAAAGTTAAAATAGCATAATTATTTTCTCTAGATTCTCTATTTTCAATCGATTCCTTTTCACATCTAAAATCTATTTGTACGCCGAAAAAGTCCTTTCCACTTCTACGAATGTCAGTGGAGAAAATTTGTAAAGAGACACTTCAGAATTAAAAGAGCTCGTGATCCTGAGTCGAACAAGCCCAAACTTGTCCGAATTAAAAAAAAGTGTTTTGAACAACGGTTTGTGAAAACGCCCAAGGATCTCGTTTATGTTCGCAATTTGAGCTGCCTTTTTAAGTATATAAACCCGGGAATTTAGGTCATATCCATATTAACTTTTCTACTTGATATCCCCTGGTGTTGCACCGGGATATCCGACCACTGATTATAATGAATAACTATTTTGTTCATCATGGGTCGCCGCGCCACGCTGGATGCAGGTCGCATCTAACCGGTACATGTGGAGGTCCAGAGGGGAGGCCTATGTTCAGCAGTGGACGTCTTATCGCTGGGATGATGATGATGAGGATGAATAACTATTTTGTCAGCCTCCGTATAGGCTAGTTGATCATCTATTTGTGCTCATCACAAAATATTTCTTCCTCAGTCGTGTTCCTACCTCGAACTAAGAAATCCGTAAATTTCGGGGATTTAGTACCCATAACACGGTCAATAATTGACCTTGGCCCATTTCTCACAAGCTTGTAATTTGTAATAAAAGTGGAGGTCGCCTTTTAACACCATTAATTCGATAAGGACTTCCGCTTGTATTACAAGTTACAAGCTTTCGAGAAATATTCTCCAGAGGCCTATTGCATAAGAATTTACAAGTAATAATACAAGCGGAAGTCTCTTTCTAGTAAGAGGGATAGAAAAGAGACTTCCGTTTGTAATATTAGTTGTAATTTGTTATGTCGTGGGAATCGTGGGACTAGGTCCATTTTTGATTAGTATATTGTCTCTTCTTGGTCCCTAAGGACTGAATGTTGTGATTTCTAGTTGTTATAGTTTTATTTCTCTTTATCCTTGTAAAGTTGTTATCAGAATACCGACCTATACTAATAAATCAGTAACTTAATCCAAATGCAATAAAAATATGACGCGTTTCTCTAATAGTTATTTGTTATCGGTTGACGTCAGATCAACTATAGGTAATGGCATATGAAATTTACCGCCTAATATTTGAGACAAAAGGTTTTTTTTCATTACACTTGCTTTCTAACCGCGCCATTGCTTGCATGCATCACGGGAGTAATAGAAAATTCCCTAGGGAATTTCACTTTTATAAAAAAAATATTTTGTCTTATACTTAACTTATTGTTTAGTTCGCAAGTGTGATGAAGATGAAAACATTGTATGCATCACGGTCGGTAAGAGGCATGCTAACTCGAGTCATTAAAAGCCCTCTAAACGGCGTCGGGTTTCTAACACTCTCGTTAGTAATACCGTACGTACCTCCCTAGATGCACAATGTATTATTGCCTTCATTTGGCCTTAGAAACACGTGGGGGGTGATGCGTGATTATCGCGAACACAATGTTTAATTTTAATTCATCATCAGCCGATGATAATCCACTGCTGGACGTAGACCTCTCCTTTTAATTATGCGTATGGACGCATTAGGAGGTAAATGCCCATAATCGCCACGCTGGGTAAGCGGATTGGCGATCGCAGTAGTGTGTCCACTATGATCACGCTGCTGCCCATCATCAATATTTTATCAAATAATGGACAGTGACACTTCAATCCCTTAGTCGACTCTTACGACACCCGCAGGAGGAGTTGGGGTGGTGACAAATGTGAACGTTTGCGAACATTTTGAAATTAGCTGTCAACGA
>JALPQI010019919.1:0-18473 GCA_025490895.1 Thaumatotibia leucotreta | reverse complement strand
AATGGAGCTTACCGTGGCACTGGGTCGATTTGTGTAAGATGTCCCAAGATATTTATTTATTCTTTATTTATTTACATACATAGCAGTGTTACTATATACTTAAAAATAGAACTCAAAACAAATTATCCATAAAACAATGTGACACCGGCTTACCCATAACCTGACGCTAAATAGTTAGTACTGTGTTTCGGTTTGGGGGTAAGATAGCCGGCGTAATTACGGGCATAGATAGACGCAATCCATCTAAGTCCTCAGGGTAGGCAGCGCATAGGCGATTTTTTGGTCACTGTGTCCATGGGCCTCAGTTCCTGCTTTCCATCAAGTAGGCTGAGAGCTCAGTTGTCTACCTTTGTCACATAAAAAAAAAGTTCTCTCAATTGAATTAATCGTCAATATGGCATAAGTTATTGTATGAATTCTTTTTGCTTTCACATGCTATTACGAGTACCGTCCCGAATTTTTGATAGGCTTGCGAGGAGATAAACATTCTTTGAAATTGGCTACTCACTTCCGATGATATCAAATAAAAAGTAGAAATGCATCTCAAAGCGACAAGGTTCCATAATAACTCAAATTACATACGAAATCAGATACCAAGAGCTTCTTGTAAATCAAATCATGTATTTCAATGTTTTATTGACCTACATAAGGCGTAGACTGTGTAATTCGAACGCCTTTAAACGAATAATCCCTTCAAGCGAAACTCGACTCTGAAGCTTCAAAAGTACAGTTGGATTCGTATTTTTTTCTGTTTTTCTTAGTAAGTGGGAGTTGTATTCTGTCAACGCCAACTGTACAAGACTAGCATACGTTAATATTGTATGCATTGAGGATCTTCAAGAGGTTTTTGTCCCTTATTTTCAAAAGTCCTAAACGGCTGTAGTGTGAGTACAAAAGATTTCGTTAGAATACGTTTTATTAAACATGCAAATATGGCGGCTTGTGTTGATTTGCTAAATGAGTTCAGTTTTATCTTGAGAATAAAAATGCTAAAAGCATCGGTAATTTTATTAAAATAAAGGATTTAAATTCTTATTCGAATTCCGTCTAATGCTTGTACGTCAAAACATGTTGGGCAAAGCGATCTAATTTGCCGTCTTCATGGCTCATTGTAAGTCGGTAATGTAGTGAACTTGCCTACGAAGCTGGCAGTCCCGGGTTCGTGTCCCGGTGACAGTTCTGCTTGAGTCATCATCGAATCAGCCGTCCACTGCTGAACATAGGCCTCCCCAAAGATGACCACAATGACCGGTCCTGTGCCACCCGCATCCAGCGGACTCCTGCGACCTTCACCCAGCTTGAGTATTCATCACAAAACATTTATTATTTATATTCATGATCCACTACATCATCATCCTATCTTAGTCCACTGCTGGACGTAGGCTTCTGCTATTAACTATGCGTATACGTAGACGCATTAGGAGGTAAATCCCATAATTGTCACGCTGGGCAAGCGGATTAGCGATCGCAGTAGTGTGTTCAGTAAGATGACGCTGCCTCCCGTCGTCAATCTTCAGTAAATCTAACATTTGTCATCATCATTATCATATCAGCCGAAAAACGTCGACTACTGAACATATACCTCTCTCAAAGATTGCTACAATGACCGGTCCTGTGCCACCCGCATCCAGCGAACTCCTGCGAACTTCATCAGGTCATCAGTCCATCTTGTGGGGGGCCTATCCGCCAGTCGAGAACCTTCCGCCCCAACAGCCATCGGTTCTACGTGCAATGTGATCGTCATAAGCTAAAGGTAAAAGAGCATTCGCTGTTCTATCCCCCTACTCTACGAAATTCGATCGTTACAGGAAACGTGATTCGTTGTTTTCGTAGAGTGGGGGATAGAACAGCGAATGCTCTTTTGGTCTGCATGCACCTTAACATGAATACTCGTAAATTCAGCGGTGCAGATATCACCGGCAAAAGCTGAGCACATGGCTTCGATTCCCACTTCGGACGTTGGTGATCTTGGTCGTTTTTTTCTTTGGTATATGACATCCAATATTTATAATTTATGTAGTATTAAGTACTGTGACAACTGGGGAAAAAATAAAAATCAAATCAAAATATTCAGTTAATAAAATAATCTCCAGCAATGAAGAACATTATTAAAAGTGATTGAAAACAGAAGAGGAAAAATGATAGGTCATTTACTTCGTCACGATGACTTCATTAAAGTTTTAATCGAAGGAAAGATAGAAGGAAAAAGAAAAAAGAGGAAGACCACGGATAGCGTACATGGAGCAATTTGAAGGAAACTATAGAAGTTGAAACGTATAGAGAGCTGAAGGAAAAGGCAGAGAATAGAATAGAATGGAAATTACTCCACCGACAAGAGCCAAGCTCTTAAATAAATGATGATGATGAAATAATTTGATTTGAGCATTCACAAATACTTCTAACATTAATAATTAAATTTTTTCACAGCCCCACCCCAACACAATTCGCGTTCATTCTACAAAATAAGAAAATTTGAAGAAATAGTGGAATTGCCTTTCGGATAGCCATTATATTTATTGGGCGGAAAGTTGCCCGCGGCGGGAGATTAAGAAATTTAGTTACAGTCTCGTGGCTTGGAATTGGGTTGGTTTTGTGTTCTCTTAAGTGAATGCGTTTGAAGTTTGTGGTTAAAGTTTGGGAGTAAATATTTTTGGGGAATCACTTGCTTGTGAAATGGGCGGGCTTTTTTTAGGTTAAAATGTACTCAAGAATATAACCTCAATGGACAATAAAATAAGGGTGCAGCTGTACTGAGGCGGAGAGGAGCGGAGATGTGCAAAATTTTCCAATTACATTCTTCAAATTCAAAATTCGGAACACTGACATACAGTCTCCTTGGCCAATTTTGCACATCTCCGCTCCTCTCCGCCTCAATAGAGCCGCACCCTAAGGCTGCGTTTCCACCAGAGATGTGCGAGGATGTGTTTCCATACTTACAAATGACTCCTCGCTCGAGTCATTAATAAATAGGTGTCATTTGTATGGAAACACATACTACATCTCGACGTTTCGAAGACTTTACAGGGTTCGTGATCAAGAAATGTGGTTAGTCACGTAGACCACGAAACCCTGTAAAGTGTTCGAAACGTCGGAATATAATTTTAATTATTATACCCGATAATATAATCTGTTTCAGTCATTTTATTTCATTAGTAGCTTTTATTTTGTCGCTAACTATTTTTGTCAAGCGACACCGATCGATTCTTGGCAATAACATGACTCCTTTCGGCACGTTTTGGCTTTTGAGCATTATCGTCTACACTGCAACATCGTCACAAACACGTCCACAAATTTGCACCTTATCCCTTTGTGATACGGATAAATGTATGTAGATATATTTGAAGATAGAAGCCTTCCACCTCTGCCTGTACGTCGGTGCTGACGCTGGCTCGCTGCCAGAGTACACTGTTTATTTACATAGTTCGATCAAAACTCTTAACAATGCTATGGTTTGTTGCGGATTTTCGGCTCAGTTTGTTGGGCAAAAATAAACCGGGGTTGTATTCTGCGGATAAGATTCACATGTCAATTCATCATCATCAGCCTATGATAGTCCACTGCTGGACGTAGGCCTCTCCTATTAACTATGCGTATAGACTCATTAGGAGGTAAATGTCCATAATCGCCACGCTGGGCAAGCGGATTGGCGATCGCAGTAATGTGTCCACTATGATAACGCTGCTGCCCATTAACAATCTTTTATTAAATAATGGTAAGTGACACTTCAATCCCTTAGTCGACTCTTACGACACCCGCAGGAGGAGTTGGGGTGGTGACAAATGTATTCTTACTGCCATCACCACACAGCTACTTACTACGGTTACTTTTTTACAATCCAGAGGAAGCAGGTTCGAACCAGTGACAACCAGAGTCTTTCGCAGTTGATTTTTTCTATGGTAAGCACATTTGTTACGACATTGTGGGATTATCCGCATTGTAAAAAAGTAACGCCAACATCAATTTGTTTAATTATAAAACAAATTGATGTTTCTTAATTATTTTAAAATATTCTGAAAGCCCACTTCATGATTTTTTTCATATTTTGTAGAACTATGGATCAAAAGTTAGAGGGGAGGCAAAGTTGCTTTTCTTTTCTGCATAATAATGATATCTAAAAATAAAATTTAATGCAAACATGCACCTTAAATTTTATAGCTGACGGTTCCATTTCCAAATGCCTCTATTTTTGAGATATCGCTATTTCGCTTAGCAGGGCAGATTTTGTTCTACATGTTCGAATATGTCCTTTATAAATCACATTGGGCAGGACAAGATTAGATCTTTTTCTCAGCGTAGTTGCTCTGCCAATAAAATTGAAGACACATTTTTCAACTTACTAGACTTTTTGTTTAGTAAATATGGGACATATTTTCCGAATATTAAAGATTTTCTTTTTCATATCTACGTTAAAAGTATCATGTTTGGAAATTACGAGTACATTACAAATAATCAAAATGTATTTTAGTGATTATGTACTCACGTCTTATATTTTCTGATGTGCGATTTATAGTAAATCGAGTGATTTAGAGTAATTCTTCTAGTGAAATTATACCGGCCTAATTATATGAATCCACAGATTTCATGGATCCTGATCCGGTTTCACTTTACAAGGGGGATTTAGTCCCAAATCAGTTTTGGGCTTCCGACGTCACGGGATTACAATTTAATATCAATAATCTTGTAAGGAAAGCGTATTGGCGATCGCAGTAATGTGTCGACTATGACGACGCTGCTGCCTATCATCACTAAATAATAATAAATAAATAAATATCTTGGGACATCTTACATAAATCAACCTAGTCCCACGGTAAGCTCAATTAAGGCTTGTAATGTACTAGGCGACGATATATATAATAGATACTTAAATACATAGACAGCCATGACCAAGGAACAAATATTTGTGATAAATAATGCCCTCGCCGGGATTCGAACCAGGAACCTCCAGCTTCGTAGGTAGGGTCACTACCAACTAGGCTACAAAAGCTGACATGATGTAAACACACTGTAGGTACAAATAAATAGTAGGAGATAGTTCCAGATTTTGAGTAAAGTGTGGCTCCTGAAAAAAGAACGGAAAAAATGTAGGCAGTGAATGCGTTAAACGATCACAAGAAATGTTTACGCCAAATAAGCGGAGGCGATATTTCCCAACCTTTTCTCGAAAAAACATGAAAGAGATGAATTAGGCCCAAACTTCGTGAAAGATTATGAAACTCGAAAGTTTGGATTAAAAAGTAGGTATTAATTCACATTTTTTGATGTTGCTAACTTGACATCAATCTTGTTGTTGTTTGAGAGTTATTTGCTGTCAGCTTTAATATTTCAATCTGTTGTTTGTAAATTGATGACTTGCCTTGAGTGGAGTTTAAGAAAAATGTTTCCAAGAAGTTAGATTTTGTAGTGATCGATTAAAATTTACTGGTGCTAGAACCTCGTGCAGGGTCCGAAGCTACCACCATCTTACCCGTTAAATAAATAATAATATATATAATATTTAAGCCTATACATATAATATCCCACTGCTGGGCACAGGCCTCCTCTCTTACATGAGAGGGATTGGGCTATAGTCACCACGCTGGCCCTAAGCGGATTGGGAACTTCACATACACCTTTGAATTTCTTCGCGGATGTATGCAGGTTCTCTCATGATGTTTTCCTTCACCGAAAGCTAAATATCATCTGATATTCCGTACATAAGTTTCGGAAAACTCATTGGTACGAGCCAGGATTACCACGACCTCCGGATTGAAAGTCAAACGTCTAAACCACTGAGCCACCACCGCGTCTCTCGTTTACCCGTTAACCTGCCGCTAAATAGCAGTGTTTGCACTGCTGTGTTTCGGTTTAGGGGTAAGATAGCCGGTGTAATTACTGGCATAGAGGCTATCCATCTAAATCCTCAGGGTAGGCAGCGCACAGGCGATTTTTTGATCACTATATCCATTGTCTATAGGCCTCAGTTCCTGCTTTCCATCCGGTGGGCTAAGAGCTCATTTGTCTACCTTCTTCACATGAAAAAAAAAAAACAATTGTTACCTATGACATTATATTGAACGGGATTATATGTACTCTTATACACGGTGTTACGTCAGCATTCCGAAAGATTTTAATGCTGGATTCCTGACCATATTTAGAGTCTTTAATGTTATATACAATTTTCTGGATTCGGCTTGGTTTCAGAGATAATCAACCTTTTTTCGAAATAAGTTTTTCGACGTAACTCGTCATTTAACTTCTTTTGGATTACAATGCTACCACAATGTGTTTTAATATTACCACACCTTTTGCCTGACAATCAAAAAATACGAATAGAATTGACGAAATAACCTCTACCTAAAAAAAACAATTGAAATAAATAATTTAAACAAATTGTTGTTATGATAAAAAGTACTGAAAATGTTAAAAGTATTCAAATCGGCCTAAAAAAAAAGAAAAAAATTTTTTTTTTTGGTGGAATTGACATTAGGGTCTCATAATGTTTTTTGTTTATTTTGATGTCTAGAATGCATAGTTAAAATCTTTCGCAATGCTCGCGTAACACCGTGTATACTTATATATAATATAAACAGACGACCTTATGAAGATTGCTGGGTGCAGGTTGGTTCCACCCGCTGTATGTGGAGATCCAAAGGGAAGCTCAATGTTCAGCAGCAGTGGACGTCTCATGATAATGAGAATGATGATGACCTTTAAGTATAACATCAACAATATATGAGAAAATTATCGATCTTATTCTTGATCATATTAAAAACAATAAAAAGATGACAAAAGCGTGTCAAAAACAATCGTTATTAGTAGCTAATACTCTGAAATTACCCTCAGAACTTAGGTTACTGAAATAGCCTCTCACAAAGAATTAAGGCTGTTTCAGTCAAGTACATTTATGCTGGTTTTGTATGACAGCGCTTGGCCGCGGCCGGCTGAAGCTATCCGGTTGCCATACAAATAATATCATAACAATTATATTAGTTGTATAGTTCGAGAAATATATATTGAACGTTTATTTTTACTATAATGTAGGTAGAAAGTTACCAATTTATATTTCACGAACCATACATGTATTATTTAATTTTGTAATCTATTTCGTTATTATTTAATATTAAAATCATGACGTTTAGAGACCTTTTATATTTCTAAATCTTAATTTTCTCTTTATTCTGACAACTAGAGACCTTTACATCTCTAGTAGTATAGATAATATAGATGCATATTGTGGGTTTGCATAATAATATTTTTTTATTATGTACAAAACCCGGACGACAGGAGCAAAAATATACTTGTCACTAGTGCTTAATTAAACATCGACTATTCTTTCGACATCCATACAAATAACTTATGAATTAGAAATTGATTGTGAAGTTTTTTATTTAAATTTGAAAAAACCACTGTTAAAATTACTTTTACATACTCAAGGCGATGATATTCGCAATACATATTTATTTATTTATTTATTTAAACTTTATTGCACAGTAAAAAAATACAGATACAACAGGCGGACTTAATGCCATAAGGCATTCTCTACCAGTCAACCTACAGGCCAAACAGATAAACATTAATGGTGCGGGATGTGAAGAGTTCATACATAAATACACTAACAAAATATGAATACTAATAATAATATAGTATCAATAGATAGGCAATATATAGATGATAAAGCTATAAATATCAAAATATATAATAATATAATATAATAATAATAATATACCTGCTATTTTCTAAAGTACCAAAACATTAGTCTTGAGAATTGTCAAAGAGATGCTTGCGCAACTTGCGCTTAAAGGTGAATTTAGTTTGAGCTTGACGTATATCTAGAGGGAGAGCATTCCAAAGTCGGATGGCTTGCACAGTGAAGGAGCTAGAGAATGAGACTGAGCGATGATAGGGGACACTAAGAATTAGTTGACGGGAAGAACGAAGCTCGCAGCCTGGCCTGGCGGTGACAAATTTGAAATTGGATTTTAAGTAATGAGGCGCAGCAGGGTCATGTAAAATAGAAAACAGTGTGCACAAAATTTTAACACTCCTGCGCTCTCGAATCCGCAGCCAGTGAAGCTGCCGACGATAGGCAGACACATGGTCATACTTTCGTAGGCCAAAAATAAATCGAATGCAGTTATTAAGAAGTCGTTCGAGTCTATCCAGGTTTCCCTGCGACATATTGGTAGAGCATACATCACTATAATCTATGACCGGCAACACGATACTTTGAATAAGAATAATTTTGGTGGGAATCGGTAAGAAGTGTTTAAACCTATAAAGAAAACGCAAGATATTAGTCACCCTACGGCAAATATCAGAAACTAGAGGATCCCAAGTTAAGCCACAGTCTATTATGAGCCCCAGATTTTTCACCTGTGAAGAGAAGGGTATAGTGTTATTGTTAAAGAGAATCGATGACACTTGAGTAGGGTAAGATAATGAGCGCGGGTTTCCTATGATTATAGCCTGACACTTGGAAGGGTTTACTGCTATCCCAAACATATTGGACCAAGATGAGTTGCTATTTAGGTCTTCATTCAGCTTCGAGATAGCACTATCCACATTGTCAGGCTCTGCCTGAACATATAGTTGCAGATCATCGGCATATAAATGATAGGAGCACTTTATGTTGGATGTAATAAGATTAATGAAAATTGAGAAAAGAAGAGGAGATAAAATGCCACCCTGTGGAACGCCAGAAGTAAGATTACACCAGTCCGAGAACGACCTGTCAACACGAACTACCTGACGACGGCCCTGCAGGTAAGACGTGAACCACTCAGCCACTGATGAAGAGATATTTAAGTGAACAAGTGCAGATAGGAGAAGCTCATGGTTCACTGCATTAAAGGCGTTGGAGAAGTCAATAAGGACCAGTACGGTAACCAGAGATGATTCCATACCTAGCCTTATATCATCAACTACCTTAAGCAGAGCAGTAGTGGTACTGTGACCACGGCGAAAACCAGATTGGAGTGGCGAGAGGAGCTGATTGGAAAAGATGAATTCAGAAAACTGCTTATGCACGATAGCTTCTAGGACTTTGGATAGGAACGGGAGAATGGAAATAGGGCGAAAATCCTTAAGCAAATTAGGAGTAGGAACTTTAGGGAGAGGAATAACAAAAGCATTACGCCACAGAGAAGGAAAAGTGCCTGAGGACATTGAAAGATTAATCACATGCGTAATAATTGGCACAATAGTCTCCAAAATGCAAACAATCATTACCCTACTGACCTCATCATGGCCAACCGCAGTAGATTTAATTGACAAGATCACCTTACGAACCTCATCATCAGTGACCGGGGTGAACGAAAACATATTTTGAGATGTGGAAGACCGAACGCTAATATGAGAGGTGGCAAGGGATATCGTGGCCGGGTCTAAAGTAGAAGCTTTGGAAAAGTGGTTATTCAAATCGTTTAAAGAAAAAGAAGTTACATTTTTTATATTACTATGGGACCTGACAGCACCGATAGATTTCAAGAATTTCCAAGTGTCAGCCTGCGAGGAAACCATTACATTGTCATGAATATATTTGCGTTTCGCGGCACGCACCATCATATTGCACCGATTCCTGGCAACTTTATAAGCGGTCCAATTTTCGTCGCATCGGTGACGTTTATGTTTCCGGAACGCACGATCACGTCTCACCATTGCAATACGGACCATTCGTGTAATCCACGGAGCGGGCGGTCGCCTAAGTTTAACATTAGGAACGGGCGCGTGAGTGTCAAATAATTTTAAAACCGTGGCGTTTAGTGAAACCACCGCGTCGTCGACAGACAGTGCCGTAAGCGTCGGTGCCCAGTCGGTCGCACAGAAGTCTCGTTTTAAGGCGTCAGTGTCGATTCTAGCGAAATTACGAAGCATAATTGAAACGGGTGCCATTTTAGGAGACCGAATCTTGTAACAAAGAAAAACGAGATCGTGACGAGAAAACCCGGGTGCCGAAAACTGACCTACTTTGCCCACGTGGTCAACCGAAGATGTCAAAATTAGGTCCAACCAGGAGTCGAGGGTGTCAAGATTGCGGTGAGTAGGATTTAACGGCAACACGGATAAAGCAGCAGAATTGATGATTGACAACAGTTTACGTGACCGGGCATTATCTTTCAAAAGATCGGTGTTGAAATCGCCCATGATTACGTGATGCATACCCTCCGTTATAAAAGTTACTAGCAAAGATTCAAAGGCTGAAAAATAGTCCACCGTGGGCGGACAGTAAACCACCCCCAGAACGATATTAGTCCCCTTAATATTAGCCTCTATGACCAGGTGCTCCATGGAATTACTATATTGAGACGGTGATGAAGATAAAATTTTGAAGGGGATGTCACTACGCAAATACATCGCAACACCACCCCCACCCTTGCCAGTGCGGTCATTACGAAGAAGAATGTATCCAGGGATTCCAAATGAAGTGGACGGAAGACAAGGCTTCAACCAGCTTTCAGATATAAGGATCGCATGGGCACAGCAGGTGGAAAATGTGTCAAGAAGCTCATTGTAGTGACTAGGAATGCTCTGCGCATTTAAATGGCATATATTTAAAAAATTTTCAGAATTTTGAAATTCGCGCATTATGAGATTGCCAAGAGTTTCGGGTTCCGAAAACGTTGAATCATCGAGTGAATGGAAAGAAGAGGACAAGTCACAAGCCGAATGAAAGGACTCATCATCTGTCATGATACTTAAAAGCAGGTATGAAAATAAATATATATGTATAAAATATAGTAATAATTATAAATATGTATACAATATAATATATAAGTGAGTAATTAGGAATAAAAACCTAGAGGGCGCTGTTAAAAACCCGCCGGTTGACCGTTTACACTTAATGGGTCCAAAGAAAAAACAAAACAAATAACAGAAGCAAAATTAAAAGAATAAAAATGACATAAGATAACATCAAATTAATGCATCACTAAAACTTACAACAAGACATAAATACAAAGTAACGAGAATGAAATATTAATTTAAACATTGAGGAAAAATTCTGAACGCAATTTGGACAACAAATTTGACATTGACAGCTGACATTCTGATATTAGTGAGTTACGAAATGTTTCTTTCTATGGAATTGTTATGTCGAACAAACAGTGGGTAAAACTAATAATTTAGGCAAATATTTCACAAAAAGACGGTAATTCGTTTACAAGACGAGAAATCAAAGCAGAAGTTATCGCCTACCTTGTTCTAGTGATGCAAACATAAAAATTGTAAAGAAAACAAATTACAAGTGCCAGCGAATAGACATCACTAACGCCGACGACGGTCCTCAGCTCGTTTCGCAACGGGAACCTTCTCGGGCGCGTTAATGGCGGGTGCCGGAGCAGAAACTACAGCAGACTGGCCACCCGCGTCGGGCGCAGGGGCACAAGCAGACCCGGAGCTGCCACCAGACGACTGATCAGGAGAATGCTGAGCTGTTAGAGCTTGGAGTTGATCGGATGTCGTCACTCGCACCTTCTTCCCACCAGGCAGCTTAATATAAATATTGCCATCAAGACTCCAAGCATTACGCACTCCAAAATGGCCCCGAGCAGCAAGGAACAGCGACTGCCTCTGCCTAGTCAGGAACTCCGACAACACTACAGATGTGCCCTTCAAAGTAGTCTTCTTGGCCCATACAGCATTTCTCACTTGTTTGTCAGAGAATCTGACAAGGACGGGACGTGGTCTGTCAGTTCTGTTTCCGATTCTGTGGCACACCTGTACAGAGGAAAGGGACACCTCCTGCAAAGACATAGTCTGCTGACAAATTGAAACTACTGCTTCACCGATGTTCTCCTTCTCTGTCTCTGGAATACCGCCAAACAGTAAATACTTTCGACGATGCCGCATCTCAATAGAGTCTACAGCATTACTCACAGCTTCTATCTGTTGACGGAGAAGGAGCATCATAGCATTTGCATGCTTCTTAAAGCTGGCAACCTCCCTGCTCAAGCTGCTGATGGTAGTATGAGAGGCCGTTGGAGAAGCAGAGTTCAGTGCCGCCTCCAGATCTGCAAACCGCTGCGCAAATGAGGTCTCCAGTGATTGTTGTGATGCCATAATTGCTTCCAGTGACATTATAATGTGTTTGCCTTCTGAGTGATGTTAGGGTCCAAAGGTCAACCGGCAGGTGTGGTCAAACAAACAGTTATTTGAGCATGGAAAACAGCACACCACACTATATACACTTGTAAGTAATCAAAATACTATTTTCACAACTAGGTAAATTGACTAATGCTATTTTTTTTAATAAATTAATTAGTAACTGTTTAAAATGACATGTGTTTCCTTTTCACACCTACCGCCGAAAAAAAAAAGATGTTTGTGACATATCAGGATGTTTTGAACAAAAAAGTTGGCGTTCCTACTTTAAAAATCTTTATTATTTTGATATCTGGAAAAGAAGTAGAACTGTTAGGGAAAGATAATAAGTTTGATCAATAAATGTTTAATTCAAAAAACACGTTGGTTTGGATGTATGTCGATAGAATAGTCGATATTTAACTAAGCACTAATGTAAGGTGCATTTTTGCTCCCGTCGTCCGGGCTTTGAATTTATGTAGTAAATTCTGTAATGTATGTTATTTTAATAAGATGTTTTATAATACTGTTTTGAAAAAACAAGTCAGGATAGTAATGTAGGGATAGAATCTGTAGTAGTTTTTCTTTTTCCTTGTTATTGTGTCAGACGATTTGGAAATGCCTTACTCGAATAAAGAAAAGTTAGACTTTGACACGGCTTGGGACAATTTACGTAAATTTTTGACATAAGGTTCTGCCTGTGTAAGTATTTCGCTACAACTGTCGTGTATTTGTGTAAATTGTATTTTTGATTCGCAAACAGGTAGGTATATATTGTTGATTTCATAAATTTCTTTCTATGTATTTGATGTCAGAGTGGCAAACAACTACACGGCAAAGTTCCGACATAAGCCGAACCTCATGTCAAGATTTAATTAAAATTGTACTAAACCTTGCGACAATCGTCACGGATTTCGGAGAATAAAAAGTAGTTTATTAACGATATAATAATGTTGTAACTAATAATTTTATTCTCGTGGCAAACAAGCACATGGACCGTCCGATAGTAAGCGGTAGCCGTAGCCTATGGAAGCCTGTGACGTTAGTAACAGTGTTATTTCACAATTGTCACACTTGTAATTGCGGTGAAATAGGCCACAGGATAATCTAAGACATTTTTTTCGTGGTTATGAAAAGCATTTCCTTTTTTGTCGACAATTGTTATTATCCTCAAATTTTCCGTTTTCCTTATAAGTTTCCCTTTTTCCTTGTGTCTTTGCTTTCGTCACAAGGAAATGAATAATAAATACAATATGCGGGTAGTAAAAATACATAACTTTATAATACATGCAAAGGTTTCATCGGCGGTTATCTCGTACAATGTCCACAGTGTGAACAGAACTTTACATTTAACCTTACTGTAAATAATTTTTCACTTATTTCTTAATTAGTGCTCGAAGCAAATGTAAGAACAAATATGAAACTTTGAAGTTTTTGTGGCAGAAATGTAAAATTATGGTATCATTTTTGTGTGTTTTGTATTCGTATAAATTTGGCTAAGATAATTACGAAATATATAAATTTAAAACTATATTTGTATAATCTATATATATATATATATATATATCTATATAATCTATGTTTTATTTAGTGCTTCACGTACTACGAGACGTGACTGACGTTGTACATATATAAATGATTGATATGAGACCGAGTCACCGAGAGGTACGTCAGTCATTAGCTGCAAAAGGTATCATTTAGCATCATTATAGTGGACACATTACTGCGATCGCCAATCCTCTTGCCCAGCGTGGCGATTATGAGCATTTACTCTTAATGCGTCCATCCGCATAGGCTAAGGATAGCAGCAGTGGACTAATATTGGCTGATGATGTTACAACATGCAAATCTAAATTAGAATAGTCATTTGTAGGGCTAGCTGTGTCCAGTGAAATTTGAAAAAAGTTATGGAACATAATAACTTGGCGAGTAAAACCTTTACTTAGCTGCCCTCGCCTTACAAATGCACTTCGAGATATTGCATTTCATATTTTATTTCAAGCTTCATCACATTTTAGGTGAAATTCTCAGACCAATTTTGGCAAAATTCATCAGCGTTGGGGTTATGCTATGTATTAATTTGTATGTTTAAAGGTATTTGCACATTGTGACAACTCCACGCCAATGCATTAGGGATTCAGCTAAATACCAACTCGCCACTTTAGACAGAACGCAGAGCCAGGAGAATGATTGGTGACAGGAGGCTGATGGCTGGGCTCTTTAGCCCATCGGCGGAAAGTGACCAGTCTGTCGGTGTTCTACAGATTGCACTTCGAGGAGTGTGCTCAAGAGCTTCTTGGCTTATTCCGCCATCCCCTTTTTACCCTCGAAATTTTAGACGCACGGCCGGGTTCTATCCTTAGGCTGAGTTTCCACCAGAGATGTGCGAGGATGTGTTTCCATACAAATGACACCTATTAATGACTCGAGCGAGGTGTCATTTGTATGGAAACACATCTTCGCATATCTCTGGTGGAAACGCAGCCATATTTGGTAGAAATTGCATTTATTCGCACGAAGCGCTCCGCGTCTTCTTTCCTTATGCGTACTGCCAAGGAGTGGAATTCCCTGCCAGCGTCTATATTTCCGTCATCATATAACCTGTCAACCTTCAAGTCAAGGGTGAATAGGCACCTTCTGGGCAAACTCACTCCATTGTAGGCCGCGTCTCTGCCCTTGGCTAGTCTGTGGCCAGGAGTAAGCCCATTTCAAATAAAAAAAATTCTATTCACACGAAATGAGTAGTCAACTAGTTGATCTCCCAATGGTCACTAATGGACAACGCGGCGTGAGTGGGTAATGCAAATGGTTGTACGATACACGTCAGTCGCAAACGCATAGTCGCCGCGTGGGCAACATGTGGTTAATGTGAGACAAACGAGTCGGGGTTGACCTTTAGTGTACGACGCGTAGACCACTCGTCGTCAACTAACTACTTTAATATCATTTTTTGAAATTAAACCTGTAGGTAGAATATTTGACTTAGGGCTTAAATTTAAATATGTGGCATAGAGTCGCTGTTGAGTTTTTATCATGTGCGAAGACCTTAATTCAGCCGTACATTGACGGCATCTTTCACCACCCCCACTTCTCCCGTGGGCACCATAAGATTCGACTAGAGAATTGAAGTGTCACTGACCATTAATTGAATGAAGCTGGAAACGCTCAGAATTTGTAATGGTGTGATATCTTTATTGTCATGTTACTGACAAACATAGACGTGTTTTTCTAACACTTATCTATCAAACCTAAAACCATGTGTCCAATATGTTAATCTGCGTACCCAATTACATCCACCTATTTGCAACCATCGTAAAAACTTCCTATAAAGCATCCTGGATAATTTATCCCCGCGCTCTCTAAAACCATCTGTGTCTGCTGCTATCAGCCATCTTGATAAATGCGCCTCTTTTTCACGTTGGCTTCACAGATTTTTATTGAAACGGGGCATGTATGTGTTTAGGTTTACGTTATTTGGGGAGTTGGGGGTTCGATATATCAGTGTGCCTACCAGGACACAGGGCCCACTTTATGGCTCATGAATTCAATAAAGTTTTTGGGTTAAAATTCTTTTCGTTGTCTTATTCTGTGTCACTAAAAAACGTGACGCAGTGGTGATTTTTGTATGAGGTGATGTTTTGTTTTTGATTAAAATTTAGCGTAAAAAAGAAATACAGGTGCACCGGATTTTTTTAATAATAATATACTGAGTCAAAACGCCAATTAAGGACCGTATCGAATTATAAGTAGACAAGATAAAAGTGACACAACTTTAATATTAAGTAAAATTTTGAAATAAAACAAAAAATAAATTAAAATATAACACTTTTTCTAGAACTATGTTCTAAAGAGACTGCCATTGGACCCCTATTTAGCCGTCAATCTTACTTTCTTCTGGATGTCCTTCATTCGATTTTGGACGACAACATTTGCTATATTTCGTGACACCCTGTTCCACTTTTTTTTTAAGTCGTCGGCTGATGTTGCAGCTCTGGCATTTTTTGAAGCTGCCGCTTCATAAAAGCCAAGTAGCTTTCGATTGGGGGTACTTCAGGGCACTTGGAGGGATTCATGTCTTTTTCGACTATATCAACCTTATTTGTTTTATGCCATTCAAAGGTGGCTTTCGAGTAATAGCATGACGCCAAATCAGGCCAAAACAAAGTAGGCATCCTATGCTTTTTAATGAGAGGCAGCAGTCTTATTTTTTAAATACTCTTCTTTTCATACTTCAGCGTTTAAACTGATGAAAAAAAAATTGAAACGCATGCTACGTTGACAAATTGCTTGCCATACGAGTATTATTTACCAATTTTTTCAACACTGATGGCTGTATCTTGTTTAGAGAGAATTTTTCCAGCGGGCATGGTACAATACTAAGGTCCAGGAGTCGTTTATAAATCTAGTTTGCAGTACATTTCGTCGTCCATGATAATACATTGCTTTTTCTTAGTCAGCACATGATCATACAGTTTACTTGTCCGTTTTTTAACTGATATGACTTTTTTTCATCTCTTTTAGGTTGTTTCTGTTTTTTAAATGTCTTTAGATTACGTCTCTTTTTAATTTTTTGTATCATAAAAGACGGAGTTTTCGCTTTTTTGCTAGCATTGGACAGAAAGAGTTGGATTTTGTAAAAATATTCGTACTACTTTCTTATGCAACGCTGGGTCCCATGGTCCCTGTTTTCTTCCACTCTTGGGCAGATATTCTAAAGTTAAAGTGTTGACGAACTTATTTATCGGTTTGTATATGCCTGCAGAAGTGAACTTATACTTTTTAACGAGCTTTCTTATTGTTATGCCCTTAATTTTACACCAGTCGTCCAAAATATTTTCCGTGTCTCTAAGTTAATCAGATCCATTTCATTGATTTTAACGGAATAACATATTGTTTCTGACCTTAAATCATACCCAGTAATATGGTTCATAATATACTGAACAGTTTTTGTTATATAAAGTTGAGTATACGTATTTATAGGGCCCTAAAGTTGTCTACTTACATTTAGATACGGTCCTTAAAAGCGTGACAGAGTGGTATGAAACAAGACAACGAAAAGAATGTTGACCCTTTTAATTATTCAGTAAATTCTCAAAGAGTTGTTTTTATTATAAAAAATGTGAAACAACACATCCATGAGCTTTTTACGTTATTGGGTTCGTCATTAAGGTTATTACTCACTAGTGATTAAAATGCGTTTTTACCCGCTCGTATTAAAAGATAAACGAGCGCTTTATGAGCTAGTTAATAATTAAATCGAATGATTTTACCCTATTTCTTTCTTTTAAGATATTATGTTTTGTCAGCCTCCTTAGCCTAATTGGTAGTGACCCTGCCTACGAAGCTGGAGGTTACGGGTTCGAATCCCGGCAAGGGCATTAGGGTAAACTTGCCTTAATCGTACTCCTGCATAAATCGTACCCCATCAATATCTTGTGAATTGAAACTGCTGAAGCGGCGCAAGTTTTATAAAACTGAACAACTTGGTCGGTGTGTAACATCATTCGAAAAACAACCCCACAGTGGCACTCCGTCGAAAATTATTCAATAAGTTATTAATTACGCTCTTTTCGAGTAATAGTTAAGGTCGATTCTTAAGGATTTCAATTTTGATCGCAATTAGCTATGTAAATTATAAGTATTATGCTTAATTCTTTACTTATTTACGCTATTAATTACGAGAAATGTTATCGTCAGTTTAACAGCATTTTTTTTATACGGCAACTTTTAAATCTTAGTTATCTTATGCTTAAATCGTACTCATCACTTTGTTCTATTTCGTACCGGTACGTTTTAGGACTATAATCGTTTATTTGCCTGTATAAGATAAACATAACCAATGGATAATACAATACTTAGTCATGTAAAGTTATAGAAATAACTCTCTGTGTATATTAACAAAGGAAATTAAAAAAAAATAAGAAATTTGGTCAGGCTCATGTTGTAGGGAGGAAACAAAATAAGAGACAATAATTTGTGTACCTACGCAATGAAGTCTGGATCCACTGACATTGTGCTGGAGTCGAGAAATATTCTCGTAATGTTATTTTTGACAATGCCATGAAATTATGCAGTCCGACAAACAATTATGAATTGATAAAAAAAACGTTAAAATGTTAGTTTTAAGTCTGAAATAAGCAAGCAAGTAAGTCAACAATATAATAAGATTAGTGGCTAAATAAATATTACTAATATCCCTGAACATCATTGGCTATAATTATGAGACTATAAATAATTATATAATCTTAATTTTCATACTAAGTTACACCGGTACGAAATAGGGATACAGAGGTACGATTTTGGAATACATAGTCTTAAATCGTACTTTTTCCACTTTTTTTAAAATTGTGTTTATCTCAGAATATATTGAAGTTCAAACTTAATTTGTTATTTTAGTCGATTAGTAAATAAATAAA
>JALPQI010019918.1:0-15451 GCA_025490895.1 Thaumatotibia leucotreta | reverse complement strand
GGTTACAGGAACCTATAATGCACTATGAACTATTACAGGTGTTTTATAAATACACACAAAAATTTACAATTGTAATTAACCATGGTAAATCTCGATTACAAGTATCATCTACAGGCGTGGCGGACATCACTATTTAAAAATAAAAACTGACATAAATAATCGTATCCACAGATTATGTAATATGTATGTTTATTTTGATGGAAAATCAGTCCTACTAGCGCGAAATTCAAAATTCGTAAATTTAGAAGATTTTTCGCCGTAACTCCAACGAAGGCTTCATTAAAGTGAGAGAGACAAATCCTCGAAATTTGCGAAAATCACAATAGGGCCGCAGAACAAAACAATGAGAGAGATGTTCTAAATTTGTGTGGAGTTCATTCGCTCTTTGAAGTCGTACGGTGTCCGACTCTGAAAGTCCAAATTTATTAGGAGCTGAAACAGTCTCGGTCAACGCTATCGGGGTACAGTCAAGGGAATAAATATAATACTTAATATATACAACTTTAGACCTTATGCTCCAGACATTAAGTAAAAAAGTGTAGTCATAGTCAGCGGCTCTACCGCAAACTCGGAAATCCGTATATTTCGATTATTTTTCTCTTTCACTCTAATATCGCCTTGTTAGAAGTGACAAAGACAAATCGTCGTTTGCGGTTTTCGGAGTTCGTGGTAGTTGGCCAAAACTATGGATAATCTCTCCGAAAGCGAATAATTTCAACAGTATTATGAGCAAACGTCTGTAGCACACGAAATAACTGGGAAAATTGCACTTGTAATTTGTGTTACAGGGTCGCGTTTTATAAAGTTACAAGTTACAATTTTACAAGCGTTTACTGGCAACACTTGCCCCGTTTTTTACAATTTGTGTTTTATAAAAGTACTAGCAGTTACCCGCGGCTTCGTCCGCGTTCTAATATCTATTCACTGCGTGTTAATGTTTTCCCGCGATTATCTCGCGTTTGCCTTAACCGATTTAAGTGTGGCGGATGGTGCTTTAACCCGCGGTTCGGCCGCGTTCTATCAATTTTTATCACGGTCGTATTAAACTTAAGACCTAAATTCAAGATGGCGAACTTTTCTTGCAATTTTAACTTCAAATTCCATATGAAGAACTTTTCATCTTCTCGGTATAATTTTTTATCAATATTCAATCAAAGTTCTAGAAATTTTAGATGTGATAGCTTCTCACTTTTTGTACCTACCTCAAAATCGTTATGAAAAACCCACTTGGATCCTAAGATACCGATTTTTATTTAAGTCGGATTCAAACTAAATAAATTCAAAGTACCGACCATTTTGTGCAAATTTGACCTAAAACTCATTACTTGAAATGTTTTGACATTTTAGATATCGATTATTATCAAAATCCGCTATCATATTATGGTCATCTTTACCATCTGGTAACCGACAAAGTTTTTTATCATTAAAGTTTACATACATACTCACATAGGTGATTGTTGTGTTTTGATGATAAACTGTAATTTGTCGTTTTCCAGGCCTTACAAAGATGACTTTAATCAGCCGAGCTGATTAACATTTGAAGTAAGTTAATATTGTTACCGTTTCTTGCAAATTTGACTTCTGCTTCATTATGATGAACAGATCAGTCAGAACTTCAGATTACCAACGATTTTTATGACGGACAATATCGAAACGGAAATCGAATAGGCAGCCTTTTTTGCAGTTTGTTAATAAGAACCTCTGGGATCCCGATACATCGATTTACACAATTGGATCAAAAATGACGAAATTTATGGTGACTGCTGTTTTTTATGGTGACGGCTGTTTTGACTTTATAAAAAACACCTTGGATACACAGGTATATTACAATATGTACTTTTGATTACTATCGCGTGAAAACTCAGGAAAACTTAAAAGGTTATTAACGTTGGTTAACATGCTATATTTAGAATTTTTTGAATCAGAAATAAACACAAAAACGATACCCCTCTCATAACCCGCAAGCCCGTATATGAGACCATAACAGAGGAGATGGTATTTCACGTACACCTCGGTACAGCGACACGATAGACTATATAAACGATAACCATGTTGGTTTTTTACTGTTTAACCTTTTTACCACTTTCAAGAGTTGAATTCTCAAAAAACCCTAAAACATGTCTTTAGTCATTTATGTTTGGGAATACTCCTGTGAAGTTTCGGATAAAACAGTTTAATAGTCAAGTTTCTCCGTACAAACTTTAGACCCCCATTGCACCCTCTAATGAGTGGATTTTGACTTAACCTTTTTTAGAGCACCCCTACACCCTCAAAGAACCTACCGTCATTTGCGGTTTTCGGAGTTCGTGGTAGTTGGCCAAAACTATGAAGAATCTCTCAGAAAGCGAATAATTTCAACAGTATTACGAGCAAACGTCTGTAGCACCCTAAATAACTGGGAAAATTGCACTTGTAGTTGCGGTTACATGCCTCAAGACGTACGTCAGTTTTTGTTACAAGTCTGCCACACCTACACTTGTTATTTACAATATTTTTATAAAAACACTTGTTCGATTACGAGTTTAAAACTATTAAACTCCTGTATTTTTGTCTACGGCTGAGCTACAGGCACTTGTACCTGTAACTTGTAAAATTGTAACATAGTACTTTTATAAAACACAAATTGTAAAAAACGGGGCAAGTGTTGCCAGTAAACGCTTGTAAAATTGTAACTTGTAACTTTATAAAACGGGGCCCAAAACTCACTAAGTAACAAATACCTACTTGAAATAGAGATCGTATGTCAGTTCTGATTCAATACTGACATAAGAGGGTGCTAAGAGTAGTGACCGTTTTTATAGTGAGTTTTGCTTGTTAGCCGACGATTAGGCTGTAAAAATATGTGACACACTATGTCAGTAAAAATTGTGTCAGATATTTTTGGGGCCTTCATAGTGGAAGATACTATTGCTGGTGACTGTAGGTACATACATTTTAATTACGCATTCTTGGGTAATAAACTAATAACATGAATTTAGTTTTATAGGAATATTGCTTGATAAATGAAATACTAAACCGTTATTTATTTTATCAAAGGATCGGTAATTTCTCGATAAGTATCTTATTTTTGTTAGAATACCTAGATTTTCATACAGAATTTCGTATCTATTAAAATTAAAAGGCACTTGTATGCCTGAGGTCCCGGAGGGTTAAAAGTCCCGGATTGTTGTAAAATGTATAAAAGTGCTATAGATATATTAAACGTGTGTAACGTGTGTAATGTGTTTAGGTTATAGGAAAAGGGGTAATAAAATACCTTTCTGCACAGCTGTTATGCCCGAGGCCCGAAGTTTGTTGGGAGTTAGTTGGAAACTGTATTTTTCTCGGAAAAATCTGCTTAAAACGTTTTACCTACGTTTATATTTTTTTCAACACACTTGCTCGTAACGTAGGTATTATTGAACCGCTATTAGGCTCATAATCCAAGATATTAAGCACGCGTGCTTTTTCATTACGTTATTGTTCTATACTTCGTTTTTTTTAGCATTAGAAAGACCTATGCAGAACGAGATATAAGGTTTTTTTACAGGCACGTTCTGCGGATCGAACAGTGAATACGAGTTATTAAATATCACGTATTAATTATCATGCTATATTAATACATACATTACTCAGTGTTGTGAACAGATAAGAAACATAATGTTAGTTAATTTTTATTCTAAGATGAAAAGATAAGAATTTTAATAAATTGCGTTTGCAATTTTTCATGGAAAGGTTGTACATTAAAAAACCTAAAGAGGCAGAGTTCTCACACAATTTTAAAACGTCACTGTTTTCGATTTGTCGGTTGAGTCGGTTGTGTTTTCTATTGCTGTTAGCTTACTTAAAGATTGATGTTATCGTTTTTATTAAATTTCGTTATTGATTGTTGATCTATTTAGAATTTTAGATATTTTGTTTGTTGGTGCACATTTAAAATTGATGAAGACGCAGCCAGTTCCGGCTAACGTTTTTTCATCTCTAAAGAAGAAATGGCAAATGCAAAATCCTCTGACTGCCAGTTAAAAGCGGGTGGTGGTGAATATTTACAAATTAGTGTTAGTAATGTGCCATAGAAAGGAATATCCCACTAAATCGGACCGTGTGAAAAAGACTGCTGAGACTGCTGGCATATCGTTGGCACGGTATACAACATTTTAAAAGAAAATAAGTTTTTTAAATTAAATTAAATTAGTTAATATAATAGATTACACTGTGGAAAATTTTATTATAAACGTTGGTGGTTCCGAGTCCTCGGACTCTTGCACTGACAGTGAATAAAACTATGTAGAGTATGTCATCATTGTCACCTGAGTTTTATTTTCTAATTAGTTACCAAATTCAAACTACGTTAGCGCGTCCCAGATTAAAGCCGCCCATAATGGCGACAAATACTAAACGACGTTGCCGATGGGTAGGGTTGTCTTACTATTGTCATATGCTCAGTCTTTATGACACCGTGTCCGCTTTTATACCGATAGTTTTAATCCTTAAATGCATGACTTTTAAAAGTACTGGTGTTGGGTGTCGTGTAATCATGGCTTAATATAAAATGTGGCGTTTGTGTATGGACCATTTGAGGGCAGAATAAAAGATGGCTTCAGATAGACAAACACGGTGTTCTCATTTATTAATAAAATAACGATAGTTTTAATCCTTAAATGCATGACTTTTAAAAGTACTGGTGTTGGGTGTCGTGTAATCATGGCTTAATATAAAATGTGGCGTTTGTGTATGGACCATTTGAGGGCAGAATAAAAGATGGCTTCAGATAGACAAACACGGTGTTCTCATTTATTAATAAAATAAACATACAAAACAACTGGGAGTACATAATGTAAGCTAGATTAAATATGCAAATATTGTTAAATTTTAGACTGTAAACTTCATTAAATTCAGTAAATGTAAAATCGGTACGATAATATGAGTTACAAATTTATAAAAAAATACTTAGTTAAAATCCGCCAAACACTAAACGAAAACCTTCAATATTTAGCTTTTTTCTAAATTGCCGCCATCTTGCTTATAAAACACTTTTAATTTTTTTTTAATACGGTTTTTTCAACAAATTAATAATAAATGTGAAAACTATGCGTTCAGCTATCGGTAAATATCAAATGATATGAATGTACATAAGTTCCGAGAAATTCAGTGTTATCGGCCGAAATCGAAGAAGGAAGGTTTACGACAACTGCTTCTTTGTTCACCGGTTTGACAGATAATTCTAATCTTAAAAGAAACGAAGTATAGTGCGGTAATAACATAACCCGACTAAATATGTTTGCAAACATTTGCAAGTATTATGTCATGTGTCATGAAGCATTCGAATTTAGTCAGGTTATGTTTATTTTTTAAATTGACCAAAGAGTTGACATGTGGCAGAAATAGCGGAATCCGGAATATTATTTCAAAATACTGTACATTTTCGTAAATAATTAAATAATATATTTTTCATCACACCTGTTCGGTAAGTGCGTCATTACGTCCTAGTAGGCCGTTAAGGATTTTCATACAACATTACGTCGCACTAGCGCGGTCCGGCGCACGCCGCGCGCCGCGCCGAGATTTCTTTTATGAAAATGATGAAATTAAGTCATCCCTGATTTAGACCATTTTAGAGTAGTTTTGTGAAAATATATTGTTTTATTTACTTTTTTGCATCACAGGTGTGATGAAAAACATTGTGTGTACCACGGGCGGTACAAGAATTATGAACTCGTGTGAAGTAAAGCCCGCGCCTTCGGCTTGGGCTTTACTTTCACACTCGTTCGCAAATTCTTACTTACCGCCCTAAATACACAATGTGCATCGTTACAATGTGATAATCGTTAATGATTCCAAGTTTTTTTTTATATTGGCTGTTTGTCGATAGGATTGCTGCCTTACAAATTTACGCGCGTTTAAAAATTCTTTAGGTATGCGCGCGCCGTTTTAAAGTTACCATTGTATTTATTATTCACAGTGGAGTGAATTTCAAATGTTTGTTGCGTTTATTTTGTTGTGTTTACTGTTATTACTTTTATGTGAATTGTGAACTTCAAGTAATGAACAAGAAAAAAACAAAAAGGTTAAACGTAACTTTGGGATAGTTCCTAAGTAAGTAGTAATTACCTAGCAACAAAGGTTAGTAAAAGTGTTACTAAAAGTCGGTTATTCCTCGCAAGTGTGTTAAAAAACGTCGTATAAAACTCGCGTGCATTGATCATTACACTCTCGGCTATCTTATGCGCGCTCGCTTGCAGCTCGCGCGCACACATTACCGCCTCGAGTGTAATGATCAACTTAGCACATTGTATCATAATGTACTATTTTATGTGATGTAGGTAGACAACTGAGATCTCAGCCCACCTGATGGAAAGCGGGAACTGAGGCCCATGGACATAGTGACCAAAAAATCGCCTATGCGCTGCCTACCCTTAGGACTTAGGTAGATTGCCTCTATCTAACCGGAACACAGTACTATTTAGCAGCAGGTAAACGAGTAAAGCAGTGGTAGCTATCCGAGCGGACCCTGCACGAGGTCCTACCACCAGCAAAAGAAGAAGATGTTGAACTTACATAATCGGTATAGGTGATTTATCATGGTCCCGTTTTATTTATCGTGTTACGCATCACTTTCATATTAGATAGAACGTGACAGCAACGCCGACAAATGATCAAGCGCGGTAACATAATAAGCCTACAGCAGTGTTATTCACTAAGGAAACCGCCTTGCTGTCAGCGCTGCGTCAGCGCTGCAGCAGCGTCGAGCCTGAAAATGGTATTCACTAATGTACTTTAAACGACACTAGCGCTCGGCGACGAATGCGGCGTGAGCTAGAACTACACTGCGTCGAGAGTTTGACGTTTAATGCACGAACTTCGTATTCTCTAACGAAAAACAGCGATGAACTCGCCCACGACCTCGCTCACCGCCTCGATTCCTAATGTCAAATAAAACAGCTAAGATTTTAGACAAGGCTGTCTCGACGTCGAGCTCGTTGACGAACGCAGCGTCGAATGTGTAAAATGAGAATAGCATAACAGGTGGTTCACCATGGTCACGCGTTTACCATTTATCGTGCTACTCGTCACTTTCGTACTACTACATACTTGTTAAAACCTGACGCCAACAAAGACGATTAAACGCAGTACCATCATAAGGCACTGGATTCACCGCAAGCTACTAAGCTATGACATATCGGCTATAAATACGAACAAAAGATACACACACCCGTGTAAATAAGAGACACGGCGGTGATAGCTGATAGCTGGGCGAGTATCGCCGTGTCTCTTTTTTTACACGGGAGTGCGTATCTTTCGTTCTAAGCATATAGAGGCCCTACCGCGAACCACGAACGAAGTGTTGCCTCCCTGTCACACTTATGTACGAATTCACGAGTGCGAGAGAGAGGCAACACTTCGTTTGTGATTCGATTAGGCCTCAAGTTAGTAGGTATCACGTGTGACTTGATCTTGTGATGTGTGAGTATTTTGAACGTGGCCTCTCTGGTGTAGGATAGTTGCCGAGTCTTACCACAGGCAGTAGCAGTAGTATGGTGACCAGCACGTGAAGAACACTATGACGATGGTGACCGTCATTTTCAAAGTCCGCGCTCGCGCACGCCCGAGAATACCCACGCCGCTGCGACGCATGTTATCTGAAATAAATTGATAGTACATTAGAAATAGAAAAATAATTTATTCAGTGCGCTTAAAATAAAAGGTGTCCCAAAAATAACGCAAGATTTTAATTTAATGAAAAAGCATACTTTTTTGACCAATCCCATTTTTTCCCTGACACATAAAGTACACAGAATAGGATTAAGTATTATAATTGCAAATCGCCCTGCAGCCCTGGTCTCCTTGAAGAAAAACGGTTTTGACCCCATTTTCTGGCCGTTTTTCCTTCATTTCAGTGAATCCCAAATATTTAACATAATTTTTTATGGGGTTATTTATAGTCAAAGTTCTATGTCAGCAAGCTCTCAATCACCCATGGTTTGAAGGAGGGGATTCCACACTGCAGCAACGAAATTCACCCATATTTATGCAAATTTCATAGAAAATTTGAACAAAGGAGTACTATGTCACAGCAACTTTACTTCTCGGCCTTCAATTTTGGATGAAGTTCTCTTGACCTGTCGCCTAGTAGGTATTAGGTAAGTACCTGGTCTACATTAGGTACGGTCGGCTCTAATAATATGTATACGATTTTGTTCCTTATGCCTTTGACATACGTTCCGAAATGTATACATATTATTAGACGTGACTGTACATCGTCAGCCTATCTCAGTCCACTACTGTCTCGGCCTTTACTATTAACTTTACGAGTATTATGCGTATAGATAGACGTATTAGGAGGTAAGTACCTACATTTAGGTACGTAAGTTAAACGAATCTTGCCCCCTTGTGCCGAGTGGCTAAATTACAACTTCTGATATTGCCGATAAGTATAAGTTTTGTCCTTTTCCGTCTTAAGTCTATAAGACCGAAAAGGACACCTTATACTTAGGTAACGGATTGCTAAATAAGGAGATGTTTATAGGTTAGTGATTAAGGAAGGTAAAAAAAATTTTCGAAAAAGAGGATTAAAATCATTAAGTGATTAAGGAAGGTAAAATAAATTAATTCGGGAATTAATTATTAGATCAACCAAAGCCTAAAAAATCACAAACTTAGGCCGTCGCAAAACTTCTATGACGGATATCACATCTCCGAATTTCACGAAATCTGTCTCGAAGTCTTACAAAGTTTAGAAGAAATAAAACATTCATGATTATTTATCGCAGAGTTCTGTTGATTTCGAGAACATTCTCTTTGTATGGGAGAGCGTTTTCGCTTGAGAATATTTCTCAAATAAATGCCATTGGTTCCTGAGGAAGTATACTTAACCATTGGAACTAAGATCCGACCGAGATCTCGGTCTCGGTCTCGTAATTTCATACATAATTAGTATCACTATCCTAATTAATCTAATTATGTACTCTGTCCAACAACTATTAGCAGTCGAAAATGGCGTCCAATTAAAAAAATGAAAAATTTGAATTTGTCGCCTTTTTTCACTACCAAGAATCGTAACACACCATTTAAATCCGTAACACAAAATTATGACGTTGAATTTTTTGATGTTGAAGTTATTCATTGAAGGCCTATGAGTAACTATGTACAAATTCTTTGCAATCGACCGAACGAATTCGATTTCGAATCGACAAATTCGTGCGGTAAAATACAAATATTAGATATAGCAACGAACAAATACCGAGTTCATCGACATCGGAGAACAGATTTTTTTATTGTATTTACGTCATCTAATATTTATAATTTAGATATCACATTAGCTAATGATAATAGGTTTGCGTATCCACCAATTTCTATTCAAAGCTATTGTATGATAGGTACGTCTTGCTTCAATAATGCTTGTTTGATGATATTCAACATCTAGGTACACAAGGCTTCATTCAGCCGAGACTAATCTATTCCCAGTGTGATTAAAACCCATACATGCATATAGAGTTTAATTATACATACAGCGAAACTTGGCTATTTGAAATCTCAGAGGAGTAGGGATTTGCCGTCAGAGATGTTTCTACAAAATCCTTCACTGTGAGTGTCTGGTGTTCGGTTTTACTTTCGTCCATTAGTAAGAAAAACATATCATATTACTTTAATGCATTTTAGTAACCGTATAAATAAGTATAGTGTTACGTGAAACTTTTTTACTGAATTCCATTAATTATTGAATGTCATATTCATACACCTAAGAAAAAATACCCAGTTTACCAACATTGGAGACGGGATTTGAAAGGTCATTCGGACTCAGTGAAAACTGACCGAATATCTCGGGTGTATGCAATATGTTATACCTAAGGCTGTTTACCTAGCTCATTGTTTGCTGAGATCGCAAAACGTCTGGTTGACGTAACTAAAGACCGAAGAGCTGGCGACTTCCTCGCACAACGCATCAGTATTGCGATACAGCGAGGAAATTCCGCCAGTATCCTCGGTGCAATGCCACAAGGGCCAATCTTAGATATAGGTTAGGTTAAGTAGATTAGTTAGATTTAATCTACGTACATAAATTGTAGTTTTTAAAATAAATATATATATTTAAAATAATTACAAATATAATTCCTAAGGCTAGGTGCCTATGAATGCCATTATTTTTATTGAAATGTCGTCTTGTGTGTTCACTGGGTTTCAAAAGTTTGCAATCATTCCAGAAACCCCGAATAAAAGGCGAGCGGCGGAACACTCCAGCCCAGGGATTAGTCCGTGCGAGCCGGATGCCGAATGCGACGAAAGGCCGATTAAAAAAAATTACATACCTAGTTCAGGCCTTAGTAAAAAAAATCATGCTCGCGTCAATTATCTAACGAAAGTTAGTCACACAAACTATGTGACTAACGCTGATCAACAATCTTTGGCAGTAGAAAAAGACGCCAATTAAAAAAAAAATATAGGTGTGGATAGGATATGCCCTTTTGGTTGGTGGCTATAAAATAAAACACGTATCGTGTGAGTAATACGCTATCAATCTATCAATTGAGCTGTCATACTCACTTGGCAGCGGTTTGGAAGTGTACCGAGTTGATCATCTGACAAGAAAACCTTCCTGGCGGTCTCTTAATTTAGTTATTAGTATTCGTTTAGTATTTAGTTATTAGTAGTTTATTTGATTATATTAAATTGTGTTTATGTACTCGGTGATCTTTATTGCATCCCTTGCCGACCCGTAACAAAATGGCGCCCAACGTAGGGCCCGAACGTACGACCCCTGAGGTGAGGCACTGGTCTCACCGCGAGCTACTAAGCTATTAACTATCGGCTATAAACACGAACAAAAGATACGCACTCCCGTCTAAATAAAAGAGACACGGCGATACTCGCCCAGCTATCAGCTATCACCGCCGGGCGAGTATGGCGGATTTTTTTTTACTCGGGAGTGCGTATCTTTTGTTCGTGTATATAGCCAATAGTTCATAGCTTAGTAGCTCGCGGTGAGACCAGTGCCTTAAGAGTCTCATGTTCTACCGACTGAGCTAGCCGGGCCCCACGTTGGGCGCCATTTTGTTACGGGACACTACAACGTTGAACAAAATTACGAAAGTAGGTACGGACATAACAGTATTGTTGATCGTTCATAGAAAAACCGAATTTGTCACCTTTCTTCACTGCTAAAAGTTGTTACACGAAATTTAATTTGGAAACAGAAATTATGAGTTTATGAGGTACATTTTTATTTTCGTTAAAGGCCTTAAACTATGTATAATATTTTTGCAATAGACCCATCACCACCCGGGTTCTCCCGGACCGGGTGGAATCGATTACGGATTCCCCTGGCTTAGCAAACAAAACAGGTATTTTCACTAGGATATGACAACTGTGAATGCTTAGCTTATGCTGCGGCCACAACTTTGTTCCTTCGGCCAGATATATCTACTTGGCCTGTAACCTTTCGTTTCCCGTCATCTATAGTAGTGTACTATTTCAGAAACTACCTATATTGTCAGTAGCTGCAGTACTTGCAGTGTAGCCGAATATTAATTCAGTATCCGTACCATGAGATCGGGCGGAGTTATTAACTTTCTATCCAGCTCGCTCGCGTCAATATGCAAGGGCGAGCAGGATGGAGAAAAAGTATACGCGCGTTTAATAATAACGTAGCGGAATCTCATGGTAGGACTAGCACATTCAGGGTGGGATTAGTTGGCAGGTAGGTGCGTATGGAACGTAGGAGTATGACTGTCTGTGTGCATTAATTAGCATTGCTGTACACGTGTCCAGTGTTTTGCCCGATGAATGACTTTTAGCAAAATGCTAGCCCAATTTCAGTTAACATTTTGCAATATATTATGCGATCGTTGTCGTCTAGCTCATCTACTTATAAAGCGTAATGTCATATTGACGACCCAGAACAGGTACACCTGGCGAAGATTGACGAGGAGAGCCGACCCCAAATGAAATGGGATCAGGCTAGGCAAAGAAAAAGAAGAAGTCGAGATATTGACGACGAGGTTCAAAAGGTTAAAGATCGTTTCGCGACCTAGTTAATTTGGACTAAGCTTTTCTGAATCTCAAAGCAGATCACAAAACTGACTTTACATTGTCGGCTGACAATCAAGATTCACTATTTAAAACTGTCACTACTCTTAGCAACCTCTTATGTCTATATTAAATGAGAACTAAGATACGAGTTTTAATTTAAGTAGGTATTTGTTACAACGTCCGGCCACGACATTGGTCTAAGGCGGCGAGCGAATCCATGAGTAGGAGCGGGATACTCCCTTTCGCACGTATGGCTTTCCGCTAAGCCGTTCGCCCTAGACCAATGTTGTGGCCGCGGCATTAGTGAGTTTTGGCTGTTAACCGACGTCATCCCAAAATTACATGGTCCAAAACCACAGAGTAAAAAGTATCCGTATACTTTTGGAAGGTATTCTGAAATGCGTTGCTATTTTCTACCACAGAGTTGTTAATGCGATCAAATTTCAACCAATGCATCCGTAAGAGTCACAATCATTTTATTCTTTCATATCAATTGTATTATTTAATATTTATTTTGTTCTATAAGATAAGCTGCCACTTAGCCGAAACTGAGTTGCTGGAATGGCAAACTTAGCGATTCTTAAAAAGTTACCTACTTATTTAGCGCATTATTCTGAAAAGCAGCATTGGAGAAACAAAGATTCCTATAATTTACAAGAAATAGAACCAGGACAATGTAAATATTAATTTAAGTTAGGTTTACGTTCGTATTAATATTATGTATCTAAGTTTTGAAATGTAGTTACTTAAAATGTTTTTAGACGTCGGACGAGCTACTTTAATTTGATTTTTTTTAACGTGATTTTGCGGATTACGTATCCAAAAGAATCAGCTCGTTTACAACGATTACGTCGTTCTGAAAGCAATGAAAAATGGAAAAATGTAGTGCCGCTGGAGGCGATTAGTTTTACCATTTTTACTCAAATCTGATACTGAAAGCTAACGAACGGATTTATTTAGAACTGAAATATCGGGGCCATTTTTGGAATCGAGTGCTTGGAGCTTATTCAACATTATATATGATTTTAAAAATCTATCTATCTACCATGATCTTAAATGTAAATCAGTTTAGGTTCGGTATGTCAGTTTTTTTATTTATTTTATGTTATGGAACTGACCCTGTTTTATATTCGATCCTAAGCCGAATGGCATTAGTAGATCGTAGTAACTCCCCTGGGAGGGTACCATGACGTACTAATGCGGTTCAGTTTAGGTCGAGAGAAAGGGACAAGGCTATACGATTCGTATATCACTGTCCCTTTCCCTGAAACTGAATCGCACTAGTATGTCATGGTAGCTCCCCAAATGTCTTATTGTAAGTGTAAGTACATTTGTGTTTAATGTATCGCATAAGTCGTTATAGACAGTGATCGGATTTTTGAATTTTCCGGGGCGGAATTTCGAGTATAAACTCACTTGTAATGATTTCTTTATGGCTGTAACCAAAACTTCCGTGCTGCATTTAGTCATAAACTTTATTACAGTGATACTGCGTTTACCTCGCTAATATGATTTGTAGGGACTAGACTGCGACCATATATAACATGGACGTCTAACGCCAGCTCAAAAATGCCCCCAAAACCAATTGTTCTATTGTGCCAAGGTGGGCAGGACATTTCCTAACACCGCGCATATTTCGGCGCAACATCTTTGACAAACGTTTATAGAATATAGCCAATAAAACTTTGATGGACCAATCACAACTATGGCGGTTTAAGTTTTTAACTGCGCTGTCAACGGTCCTGAATTTTAGTTGACACTTGGCAACTAAAATTCAGGACCGTTTTTGAAAGGCAATTTAGTATGGCGTGCGGCTTCCATGTTTTATTTGTTCGTAGGGACTAGACAAAAACTCCGTCTTAAGCGGGAACTCGTATCATGCGGGAAGAAGAAATTCCAAACAATTTTCGTAAAATTTGTTCTTAAGGCACTTGGTCTCACCGCGACCTACTAAAGGTGCATTCAAACCAAAAGAGCATTCGCTATTCTAACCCCCACTCTACGAAGTTCGATTGTTACACAAAACGTGATTGGTTGATTTCGTAGAACGGGGGATAGAACAGCGAATGCTCTTTTGGTTTGAACGCACCTTTAGATAAATATGAACTATAAGTATCGCTGTGTCTCTTTTATTTACTCGGGAGTGCGTATCTTTTGTTCGTGTTTATAGTCCTAGTTCATAGCTTAGTAGCTCGCGGTGAGACCAGTGGCTATAACTGATGTATTTTTGTTGCATCTACGGGTTCAACGGGTGCAAGAGATGGAATCAAGAACTTTTCCGGTCGCTTGGTCTGTATAACAAAGCTACCTACAAAGGAGAAGCGGTCGCTATTGTCGCTAATATTCATATTTTCGGTGTAATATTCAATCGGTACGTTAAAATCATAACCGTTCCGCCTACATCTATCAGGGTGAATATCTGAACGTTTGAACCGCCTAATTTTGGTGGCATTATTTTTGCCTAACGTCTCTTTGTTCAAATTGTTCAAACGTCAAATTTTCTTCATCCGTGCCTCCTTCAAATGACTAAGTAGCACAGTGTAACGAATTGAAAATTCGGCAAAAATGATGCCAGCAAAATTAGGCGGTTGAAACGCACATATATTCACCCATCAGTGAATAAAGCTTTGTGTCAATGTATAATATAGCTTGGGCTACCGATAGCGTATTGAACCGGATGATAATAGTTATTTGTTTTACTAGGGAGCAAAGTGATTGTTTAACTCTCGTGCAAATATTGAAACCCGAGCAAGCGAAAGATTCCAGAATTTGAACCACGAGCGCAGCGAGTGGTTCATAAAATGGAATCTTGAGCGATGCGAGGGTTTTTAAGGCACGAGAGTTGAACCAGCTTTGCTGCCGAGTGAAAACACAACATTTTTCACCACACTAAAGCGAGGAAAACATGCGAAATAAAACTCAAACATAACAAATTAGAAGGTATTTATTTGCAAGACCTCAACATTCAAAAAATAAACAAATCAACAAATAATAAAACAATAACCTCAAATATTTATCTTGGCGTGGCAATGCTTAAAAATTCAGGATAATTCCAAAATGAGACTCATGTAGTTATGCGATTTTTCTGTGATTTTTGGAATTATCCCACTTTCCCATCTCGCAATTACCCCAAAGCCACTTAAACAGTATGTTAAACTAATTCCTCCGGCTCTGAATCACTATCACTCATCATTATTATCAACTTGATTTACGCTTTTGTTAATTTATATATATTATTCGGAGAGAAAACTGAAAACTTAAAAATTAAGAGTGAAAGAAAACAAAAACACGCCCGAACTCGTTTAAATTTTAAAAGAAAAAAAAATATTCTGATGCGTTCTGAAATTTGCATAGTGTCAACACTTTAATTGTCCTACTGTTTTTTATTTGTCGTATTTTTAGAACTTTTAATTAATAGTACATTACTATAGAGGACGGGAAACGA
>JALPQI010019917.1:0-24225 GCA_025490895.1 Thaumatotibia leucotreta | reverse complement strand
ACTTAAAAAAATAACATTTCGTTGAGATATTGCAGTCTGTTTTTTTTTGCGGCATCGGCCATGCAATATGCTGCTACTCTTTCTCACCACTCACAAACTGTGTTTTGAGTTGCCAAATATAATTTAGGAGTAAGGTCAGGCATTTTAAATTGAGAAGTAAGCACTACCTAATGAGAAAATCCTGATCCCATGGACATCATAGGGCTTGTGCATAAATCATGCGAGGTCCTATAGGGGGGGAGGGGGTCCAAGAAAACATCACGTTAGGGGAGGGGGGGTACAAGGAGACCTCTCGTGTATTTTTCTACATCGTCAAAAAGTAGCCGAAAAAACCTCACATGATTTATGCATGAGCCCATAGCTGAAACAGCTTTTATGGTTTACATCCATACTATCATCGCAGCGTTCATCAGAACTGACATTAAATTTCTCTTGCACATTTCACACCGAAAATTGAATTTTAGTCCATGATATTACGGACACGTATGTATGGGAAAAGTTCACATTCGGATACCAGCACCAAATTTTAGTATGTTAATAAAAATGTCATTCTGTATCCAAAACTGTCGGGAGACACCCTCTCAAAGGTCAAGGTCACCAGTAATGACATCCTCAAAATGGCTGCTGCCTAATTTCGAAAAGCGCTTATTTGTTCCTCAACCGCCCAACGTACACCATTGTGTGTGGTATCAATTGAAAGGTTATTAAATATGCTCTAACTTTGTTTTTTTGTGTTATAGCGAACATCTAAAAATAAAAAAATATCGTTGAAAGAATAAAAATATTTTTTTACTCTTTTCGTACAATATACATTTCATCAGGAAACAAGCGGTATTAGAAAAAAATATTGTAGTACATAAATGTAGCCAAACTATTATCCTAAAATAAATAGTTTAAATCATCGAAATCAGTTGAAAATAAACAAAGTTATGTCATTTTCTATATTCCGCGGCAAACATACACCTGCCGTCCGCCCGCCCGCCAGTTCGAAAATGTAAATTGCACCCAAACTATGCGATTGATTTATACTGATAAGATATGAACTAAAAGCCAATTAATTATACAAATACAAGTTATTTTAAAAATACTGTTGTTATTAAAATAAAATACATAATTTAAGAAAAAACCAAATGAAAAAACATAGTAACTTAGATCAAGGTAGAAAAAAGGTAACAAATTAATAATAATAACTTCTAACTATCAATGAAAGAATATTATGTATTGTAGCGAAGGGGAGTTGAGACGTACTATTTGAGACAAAGACGTGAACGGAAACTTATATTGTATAATTTGGCAGAGTTACAATTGATTCGAATACTATAGGTATCTACTAATGTATCGAAATAAGCTCGGGAATCCGATTACTTAGATCGTACACTAAGGGGAGCGAAGACAACATATCGATAATCATGAAGCCTACTTATGGATTCTCCGGCGAACTATCGTTAGCGCGATCTATTTCGACGCCAGCGCCATCTAGTGGGATACTGGAGTACTGTCGGTTTTAGTGCTGCTACTCGTCGAGTGGCGCTAGTAGTAGCCGTCATGCCGACTCCGTGGTATCTTGTTTACAGTCTCCCCCTCTGTCCCTGGAGACGACCCGGCGAAGGAGACAGATCTGTGCTTTCGGAGTCCTTCGGCTCTTTGCGAGGTCTACCTCTTTTCCTTAGGGGTCGGACTGGAGTCGGGAGCGGCGTTTCTGTATTGGCGCGGTAATCTATGTCTCTGCAGTCACACCAGTCAGCAGGGTGATAACTTTTCCCTCCCCCTGCACTAAAACAGTCCTCTTAGCATAGCTGCTCGGATTCGACCTTATTATATAGGGTTTGTTCTCATTGGCTTCAGTAAAGGGAGACGCCGATGCTGGGAAATAAACTGGCTGACTCCGGAGATAGCTCAACATATTGCTCTTCAATGGCTTTACATGCGTCTTCAAACATGTAGTCCAGGTAAGACGTGTCACCGTCAAACGGGACGCCTTTACGTTTGGCTGGTGAAAGAGCTATAGGGATTAACGGACCGTAACCACTGTCTTTCTTGGGCTGGGTGGCGGTTCCACCAACTTCGGGTAGTGCAGCAGCTTCAGTCCTCTCCACCTGAGAGATAACGACATCAACATGATCTTTGAAAGATGTAAAGTCCTCGCTGTAGAGTTCTTGGGGATCGTCCTCATAACCGATGAAATTCCAGGTATATTGGGGCAGATTCAGTACAATGAGGGCATCCTGAATAAACGGCACGCCGAGCAGGGTTCGGTTCTCTCGGGACTCCGGTAGAACGACGAATGTGGTACGCACGATGCGATCGCAAATGGTGACATCAACCACTGTCGATAACACCTTTTGGTTACGCCGGAAACCGTCCGCTAAAGTTACAATAGCACGCTCTTCTCGGAACGGGCAACCAGTGGTACGAAGGTGCGTATATAATTCGTAGGATGCTACGTTGGACTTGGCTCCGCTGTCCATGAACGCCGTACCTGTCTTGCCTTCAACTGTAATATAGACGACGGGCCTGGCCCTGGCGTCTGTTTTAATGTCAAGTGCACAAAAGCCTACTTCCTTCGGGATTCCGTTGGAATAGCTTGACTTATGGCACGTAGGGCAGTTGCTGCGTACGACTCCTGGAGCACCGCATCCATAACAGGAGTATTTGTGGGATGAAAGCGTTGGTTTGGCTACTGCTGCTTCAGGTGCTCCAGATGCAGGTAGCTCAGGCGGAAGAACGCGCGTTGTCCGCTTCAAATCCGCGTTTGCCTTCTTCTTGCAGTTTTCGATAGTGTGGTTGGTAAGTATGCAATATTTGCAGCGTAACTTGGTCGCCGCAGACGTGTGGGATGGTCCTTCAGGCTGCGATGAACTTGTTAATACTTAGGCAGCAATCTTCCGGTTACAAAGGAGCTGTTCGACCCCCTCAGCTTTCTCCAGAATACCATCGTAGATCCAGAAGTCCTGCGTGTAGATTTGGCCGGTGAAGATGTTTCCGTTGCCTCGCTCTTCATCAAGTCTAACATATATGACAACTCGTCCGACGCGTACGATGAGTTCGTTAATGCCGAACGTTGGGCTGCCAGTGTAGCGAAGGGGAGTTGTGACGTTCTATTTGAGACAAACACGTGATCGGAAACTTATATTATATAATTTGCCAAGGTTACAATTGACTCGAATGCTATAGGTATCTACTAATGTATCGAAATAAGCTCGGGAATCCGATAACTTAGATCGTACAGTAAGGGGAGTGAAGACAACATATCGATAATCATGAAGCCTACTTATGGGTTCTCCGGCGAACTATCGTTAGCGCGATCTATTTCGACGCCAGCGCCATCTAGTGGGATACTGGAGTACTGTCGGTTTTAGTGCTGCTACTCGTCGAGTGGCGCTAGTAGTAGCCGTCATGCCGACTCCGTGGTATCTTGTTTACAGTATACATATATTTCAAGGTTTTATTCTGAACAGTAAATTCTGCAGTAAGTTCCTTCACATACACAAAGAAGAGTGCAATTTAAAACGTTTTTTACGCATACGCTTACGTGGACAGGGCACAAGTTCTTTGCAACTTGCACTTGCATCAGGAATCGTTTTCCACAATGGAACTGGAATATAGACAAATACTTTCTCTTCTTTTTTCCAGTTCCAATCGCAGGGATCAATTTTCTTGTGGATAAGGCAAGGCACTTCGTCCATATCTTCGTTTGTTTATAGAATAGTCCGCTTTAGATGTTGAGTCACTTTCAGTGCATCTTTTGTTGGTGAGATGCTTTCAATACTCAATACTCAATCATTTATTGCTTCCACACAGTTTACAAGGTATTATGTGAACATAAAGTTTTTACCGCTATTCAGTTCCGCCTTGCTGTAATTAATTGTTATATCATTTGTAGTCTCTCTGGACATGTGGTGGACGGTCTTCCTCTTTCCCTCTTTCCAGTAGCCATGGACAGATAGTTTATCACGACATGACTGTCCGGTCGGCGAAGGACGTGACCTTACCATCTTAGCTTATTTTTACAATCTTGAAACTAACCCTTACATTACATAAGTGACGAACGCAGTCCTTGAGCGTGTCTCCGCCTGTCTATCATAGCATGCGATGTATGTGATGAGTGGAAAGAGGAAACCACTTCTAGGCAAGCTAAAATGACGTGAGGAGTACCCGATACTTTACGAAGTTGGAAAAAATTGACTTGAGGATGTTGATCAGAATTATTTCGAGAAACAACACCCTCAATAGGCATCTTAAGGTGATGGGAATAAGTAATTAAGCAGCCTGTCCACATTACGGGAGAGACGAAACTAGTCAGCATGTTCTGGTAGAATGCATTATGTACGCAGCGGCATTATGTGTTTGGCAGGGATAGGTTGCAGGAGAAAGAACTCATGGACGTGTCGACGTCCATGAGTTCTTCCCTGGGGTCGCCCAGAGATATTCTACGGTTCTGCAAAAATACAAGGAGGCTAGAAGAAAATAATGGAGTAACGCAGCCGTGACATTAACCTACAGCTCCAGCAACGGGAAAGGGATGAATGAGCATACCAGATACTCGACAGCCCGCTCGATTCCAGCCGAAACATAACATGCGATGAGAAGCAATCAGAGACATATCAGCAATGAACGGACCGCATAAGAAATTAATCAAACTTACAGGCAAAGTCTCTTCAAACAAGCTAACGATCTTATCATCGTGTATCGAGAGCATGTAAATCCTTTCCAGGGCAAGCAACTCCAAATATCAAAGTTTCCGTCCCTCTAAAAAAACTCTCGCCCTCATGGATGGTGGTTATTTGTTTCAGCGGCGGCTGTGTGTAAAATAATATTCTGGCATAGGGTTGTTCGCGTGAAGACGAGAGCATAGTCACGGAGGAAGAAGTGAGGACTTTACTTACCTTTATATGCACAGATTACAGTTGTCATTCCAACGGAATATTCATTAACCTACTAATTATTAAAATTAGTAATTTGCTCGTTATTCTTACTACTGCTAACTATGAATTATTAGTTGAAACAATTCTGCTGTTACGAACTGATGTAAGATTTCCGTGCTCAGTATCGTGCTTTATATTGTTAGCTTGTGTGAACAAACTTTGCCTGTAGGTAAGTTTGATTATTTTTTTATGCGATCCGTCCATTGCTGAAATATTTGGGATTGCTTCTAATCGCATACTTCGTTTGCTACGATAGGCAGGAGGAGTCGCGCTCACGGCCAGAGTTCACAACAAGCATGTAAAAAGGAGTTTCAAGGTTGTAAAAATAAGCTAAGATGGTAAGGTCACGTCCTTCGCCGACCGGACAGTCATGTCGTGATAAACTATCTGTCCATGGCTACTGGAAAGAGGAAGGCCGTCCACCACTTGGATGACGAATGTCCAGAGATACTACAAATGATATAACAATTAATTATAGCAAGGCGGAATGTTCCTTAATTTACGATCTCACCAACTAAAGATGCACTGAAACTGACTCAACATCTGAAGCGGACCATTCTACAAACAAACGAAGATATGGACGAAGTGCCTTGCTTTATCCACAAGAAAATTGATCCCTGCGATTGGAGCTGGAAAAAAGCAGAGAAAGTATTTGTCTATATTACAGTTCCATTGTGGAAAACGATTCCTGATGCAAGTGCAAGTTGTAAAGAACTTGTGCCCTGTCCACGTTGGCGTATGCGTAAAAAACGTTTTAAATTGCACTCTTCTTTGTGTATGTGAAGGAACTTGCTCCAGAATTTACTGTTCAGAATAAAACGTTAAATAAATACAAATATTCTTTTATTGATAGTTAGAAGTTATTTTTATTCATTTGTTACCTTTTTTCTACCTTGATCTAAGTTACTATGTTTTTTCATTTGTTTTTTCTTAAATTATGTATTTTATTTTAATAACAACAGTATTTTTAAAATAACTTGTATTTGTATAATTAATTGGCTTTTAGTTCATATCTTATCAGTATAAATCAATCGCATAGTTTGGGTGCAATTTACATTTTCGAACTGGCGGGTGGGCGGATGGCAGGTGTATGGCGTTTGCCGCGGAATATAGAAAATTACATAACTTTGTTTATTTTCAACCGATTTCGATGATTTAAACTGTTTATTTTAGGATAATAGTTTGGCTACATTTATGTACTACAATATTTTTTTCTAATACCGCTTGTTTCCTGATGAAATGTACATTGTACGAAAAGAGTAAAAAAATATTTTTATTCTTTCAACGATATTTTTTTATTTTTAGATGTTCGCTATAACACAAAAAGACAAAGTTAGAGCATATTTAATAACCTTTCAATTGATACCACACACAATGGTGTACGTTGGGCGGTTGAGGAACAAATAAGCGCTTTTTGAAATTAGGCACCAGGCATTTTGATGACGTCATTACTGGTGACCTTGACCTTTGAGAGAGTGTCTCCCGGCAGTTTTGGATACAGAATGACATATTTAACAACATACTAAAATTTGGTGCTGGTATCCGAATGTGAACTTTTTTCCGTAATATAATGGACTATTTCGAGTGCAGTCCCTTTCATTTTTGAGATTTAATTTTCATATAAGAAAAAATACATCCAAATTATGGGCCATGATCATTGATCTCAGCTAATTGATCCAGTAAATGTTGTACATTAATTATCCGTCGCCCTGTAATTGGACTATTTACATGACTAGTACCTTTCTCTATAATAAATTCATGCTCTTCCTCTGGCAACTGCTGGTTCCTATAATAAAAAAGTTAGATAAGTTATATTATTAGTCAGCCTTCTCCGTAGCCTAGGTACTTAGTAGTGAATGTGCTTACGATGCTGGAGGATCCGGGTTCAAATCCCAGCGAGGGCATTAAATATTTGAGTATTTATTATCAGTATTATCACAACTCGAACTTATTCGAAAAAGGGTTGATTATCTCTAATCCAAGCCGAATCCAGGAAATTTCATATAACATTAAAGACTCTAAATATGGCTAGGAATACAACATTAAAATATGTCGCAACTCGCGATGCTCGCAATCAGCCTGTACTCGTATGTACTGATCTATTATACAGGGCGTCCCACGGCGATGCCACATGGAGGGAAAGTACCTTAAATATCATAGATAGCATATTTTACTGATAGACGATTCCTTTTATGTTTAAAACTGAATAAAACAGCATTAATTTTTTTTTTAAAACAATTGTATGGAAAAAAAATATCGCGACGTCGGAGAAAAAATACCTTAATTATTGTAAAGGAACATCTTACTGAAAGAAGACATTATTTCGATTTACAAAAACAAGTTGAATTGCATTTTGAATTATTTCATGGTTAAACCGGGAATCGAACCCGCTTATGTATCATATCACATAGCTAAAATTCATTGGCCGTGTGGTGACGGCAGTAAGAATACATTTGTCACCACCCCAACTCCTCCTGCGGGTGTCGTAAGAGTCGACTAAGGGATTGAAGTGTCACTGACCATTATTTGACAAAAGATTGATGATGGGCAGCAGCGTCATCATAGTGGAAACATTACTGCGATCGCCAATCCGCTTGCCCAGCGTGGCGATTATAGGCATTTGCCTCCTAATGCGTCCACACGCGTAATTAAAAGGAGAGGCCTAAGTCCAGCAGTAGACTATCATAGGCTGATGATGATGATATGATGATAAAATTCATAAATCCTGAACTATTATAGATAGTCTTCTAGAAAGGTTCAAAATGGCGTTAAAATCCAAAAATAAAAAAAAATCACATACCGACTTTTGTAGCTGTGCCTACGTTATGTACATACGTATGCTTACAAATATTGCAACGATTAATTGAACCAGATTTTGGTGGGCCGATTGTAGTGAGAGGAGAAGTATGCTTACTTAACTTCGATAACAATACAATAGATGAACCTGACCTGATGAAGAATTGAAAGGGCCAATTGAGCTGAAGTTTAGTAGGCCTTTGGTGACAAAACTACTATAAGGTGTAATAGTGCGGGTTTGATGAAGAGTTGGAGGATGATCATAATATACTGTATGAGTATTACACCTTATTGTAGTTTTGTTCGGTTGATTCTTAGAAATCGATGACTAGCAGAAAGCTGTGTCCTTACACATTGTCTGAGGCGGTTTCATTTGCCAGAGGAATTCCGTTGCCTAGGTTTGCCTCTTTTAATGGGGTAGACTCGTTGACTGTGTTTCATTAGTAGTATCGCTTACTCTAAAACAATAAATCGTCCATTAACTCTATAATTCATTAAAAAAATAATAGGGCGTTTTAAAGTCACCATAGCCAAAATGACAAGAACGGAAACCTTATAGATTCGTCATCGTCTGTCACAGACGATTTACTCTCAATCTGTAGGAGTAGGAGATCTGGCTGTGGTCATAATAATTCCGCCAAAGACCAAATACATTTTTTTTAGTTCATCTTCCGTGTTTTTTTAACATAACTATAAGAGTAGAGAAAAATCTAAGTAGAATTTTGTTGATCTTGAATAGAAACGTGAAAAGAATTTCCACTCTGTATGTGCGTATACAATAGATAAGTGCGAGAAAATTGTCATATTTGACAAAAAAAATTGATGCCAATCGATCCAGTTAATGTTCCAAGACCTGAGCAACGCAAGCTTTCAAGGGTAGTTCTATGCGATTATTCAGTCGCAACAACCAAGTCATTACCGAACCCAAATTATTGACGAACTGCATATAAATAGTGGAGTCATTTTCGATTATCTTGTAGCAGACGCATGTTTGTCTGCTATTCTGGCACAATGGTCTCGTTTGCTTTTATAAAACGGTAAATAAAGTGGTGATGGTAATGAACAAAAAAAACGCGTAACAAAATCGCATAAAAACACCGTCAAGTTCATATGAATCGCACAAAGACTCGGGTGATGATTAACAGCACAAAATGTAGGGTCGAAGTAGACGGGCAGACGATACATTATGTCGATGAGTATATCTACTTGGGCAGCTAGTCTCTTTCAGCAACAGGCAGGACAAGGAAGTTGAACGCCGTATTCAAAATGCCGGGAAGAGCTACTGGTCCATGACAGAGCTAATGAAGGGCGACCTTCCAATGTCACTGAAGCGCAAAGTCGACATGTGTAACCTGCCCGTCCTAACCTACGATGCTCAAACATGGTCACTCACCTAAAGTCATAAGTCCAAATGAAAGTCTGCCAGGCTAAAGTGGGATTGGGCCGGCCACGTCTACCGTCTACCGCATGCATCCAGAAAGGTGGCTATTACAGCCAGCAAGTGGATGCCACAAACTAGGCGGGGACGAGGCAGGCCCAGGCGGAGATGGCGGGACGACCTGGACGCCTTCGCCAACAATTGGCCAAAGTTGGCACCGAATCGGGAGCTGTGGAGATCTGAGGGAGAGGCCTTTGCCCAGCAGATGGATACTCCTACAGGCTTGAAAAAAAATCGATCCTGTTTCTGTAACAGTAATTCCCTCGGTTCACCAAGGAGCAGTTCATGACAGCCTTCGTTACCCTTCTGCCACTGACGACGACGACTGCCACTGGTCTGGTGACGTGATAAGATTAAATCTTGTTATCCACATTGTAACGGCGACATTGCAATGCACTGGTATCTACTAGACGTCACATCAGCGGCAGAGGGTTATTCATAACATTTATAACAAATTGCACAAATGGCCAATCGTAAATAGGTGCCGCTAACAAGCTTCGTAGTCTTTATCAGTAGTCTTACTTTTTACTTTTTGATTGAAAATTAATCATGGGTTAATAAAAAAGATATAAATATACTTGCATATTTATATACTCGTATTTGAGGTATCTCATCAATCCTGTGTGGATCACATCTTTAGAACTTAATATTCACAGAAATGGATGTTATTCAGAGTGTCATAGCCATTGCACAAAGCCAAAATGACATATCAGTTAGGGCCCGGCCACATGACCACGGTGCGGCGTCGTAACCGTAAAACGGCGCGGCGTAGGGGTATTGCACGTTATCGCACCGTGCGAAAATACGACGCGGCGTCGTGCAGTTTAACGGTGCTGCACCGGGCAAATCCACGTTATCGCGCCGTGCGAAAATACGACGCGGCGTCGTGCAGTTTAACGGTGCTGCATCGGGCAAACACACGTTGTCGCGCCGCGCACCGGCGCCTGCAGATTAACGTTGCGGTGCCGTGTTGAGTAGATGCATCCAAGTTTTGTCTTTTCTTTGCATGTGTTGTTTTCAAACCGTGGAAAATGACTTGGCAGACCTCCTTCCACGCACTAGTTTTTCAAAATGTATCTTCGTAATCGTCAATTGTTTTATCCCAGAGGACTGAACGTACTTCTACCAAAGAAATCAACAAATCGGCATCTATATATCCTCAACCATCTTTGAAAAAAGTGTAATTATTAGTGATCGTTATCAACGTGCACTTTCCGTGGCAATGGCTATGATTGACAGAAAAAGTAACAAATATGAAAATGCTATTTTGTTCTATAACTCGAACCACAAAAAAATAGTACTCTCCTTCGGACACATACAAACTTTATCCTACTTTATTAAAGAAAAAAATTAATGTCATTAATTTATGACATATAACAGTACTATAAATGACATTTTGCAAAGTCTTTATTTTAATCAAAATGAATATTCTAGTAACTATTTCAAGTGGAGTACAGGGTGGAAATGAGTATACGGACAGACTTTACCAATGCATTTTTGATGTCGAAAGAAGTCAAAAATGTTATGAAACATATATTATGTCATTTTCGGACAAAAAAAGTTTGATTTTTTAATTTTTTTTTGTGATTTTTTTAATTTTTTTATACATGATTAATAATAAATTGTAAGGAAAGAATTTATTTTAAATATATATTTTTTTCTTAGGTTAAAATTTTCTGATACTTTTTGTCATTTTCTCTAACTTTCGTCAGTAAGTATGTCAAGATAAAAACTATTAGCGTAAGAATTTTAATCGTGCAGGCATTTATCAGTGACTTATTATGAAAATAGTTTTTTTTTAAACATGACTGTCATTATCTCTTAAATTAAGCTGACTCCAGAAAAGTTCATATGACATTATAGTCTCAAAATGTGGTCAGGAATACACCTTTCCAGTTTGTCGGGTTACTCACTAACCACCCTGTATAATGGATTTTTCAATTTGACGTGAACGTTTGACAGCCAAATCTGTTTGATACATTTTAGTCGTTTACTGGTTTAATCAGTGTAATTTGAATAAGTGATTAAAATCAGTGTAGGTAATTATTATTTATTATAATTAAAATGACTATAATTTCTGAAAGGAACGTCACAATCCTTTTAGCACCAAGTTTCTTTCTCAGTTTACTCAGTTAGTAAACACCAGTGATCGTTATCAACGTGCGGCAACTGCGGTATTGGTGGCAAAATATGGTTGACAGAAAAATGAAATACACAGGTATTTTATAGATTATTTAAATTTCAGAAATTATAGTCATTTTAATTATAATAAATAATTACCTACACCGAAATTAAATTTTTTTCCTTACAATTTATTATTAAATTGGTATAAAAAAAAAGAAAAAAATCACAAATAAGAATTAAAAAAACAAACTTTTTTGTCCGAAAATGACATATGTCTCATAATATTTTTTACTTCTTTTGAAATCAAAAATGTATTGGTAAAGTCTGTCCGAATACTCATTCCCACCCTGTATAACACTGATCTTACTCCACTTGAAATAGTTACTAGAATATTCATTTTGATTAAATTCGATCGAAATTCGATCTCTGGTCATAAATTAATGACATTAAAATTTTTCTTTAATAAAGTAGGATAAAGTTTGTATGTGTCGATATCACAAAATAGCATTTTCATAATTGTTACTTTTTCTGTCAACCGTAGTGCCACGGAAAGTGCACGTTGATAACGATCACTAGTAAATACACTATTTTCAAAGATGGTTGAGGATATAGATGCCGATATGTTGATTTCTTTGGTAGAAGAACGTTCAGTCCTCTGCGACAAAACAATTGACGATTACAAAGATACGTTTTTAAAAACTAGAGCGTGGAAGGAGGTCCGCCAAGTCATTTTTCCAGGGTTTGAAAACAACACGAGCAAAGAAAATCGTTTGAAAGAAATTCGTCGTTTGAGTAGATACTCAACACGGTACCGCAACGTTTTTCGCACGGTGCGATAACGTGCAATACGGGTGCCTGTCGTGTCGCATAACGTCGATTGTCCTAAAATTTTTTGGCCGAGAATGTACGGCATAATGTTACATGGCATACTACTTGTTTAGCCTACTTAATTTTGCGCATACACGTTTAAAATACCTACACCATATTTATTCTAATATTGATTACTCGAATGTCGAATGACCTAAAGCATAATAATCCTAATGTTCATTGTAATAAATATTGTTTTCCCTACTACTCGAACTGTCAATTTTCACTGCGCCTACTTTTATCATGTCCGAAATTTCATACAAAAAGGCATTTTAATAACAACATGCAAAACATTGGAACAACAGGGTGAATGGTTAAAAAAAATGTTCAAGTAATAAACCAGGGTAAAACCGACGTGGATTGGTTAGGTTTCGAAACTAGGGTGGAGTGAATGGCGTAGTCTGTAAATACTTAAGTATTTTTAATCAATTGTTTACACATCCTCATACTTACAAAGCCAAAAAAAAGGGGGGACGGGGGGGGCGAAGCCCCCCACCAGGGGGGCTCGGGGGGCGAAGCCCCCCGCATTAAAAAAGAAATAATCTGAACATCCCCTACCTTAACCTGGATAGGTTCGTTAGGTACCTTTTATCCCTTAGAGCGGAAATAGAAGCCCCGCGCAGCGGGGCTTCGTCGACCGGTTCCCAGGTCAAAATTGCTCACTTAAATTCTTTGGACTACAGGGCGAATTATTTAGTAATAGTTAAGTATAAGGAATAAAAAAATATTTTTAAAGCTAGTTAAAGGTAGGTAATCACTATTAGTACATTAAATAGTAGGAACATCACCATTATGCACAATAATTTTTCGATACATATACATTAGACACGAAAATCATTAGGACAAACAATATTTAGGAACAACCAAGTTAGGATTAACAATTTCGGCATAGCAAAAATATGCGCAACAATTTTTATGCCATTCATTTTTCGGCGAAAAGTTGTTATGCGACAAATTTTTCGAAATAAAAACATTATGCCACCCGATATAGACCCCGTGCAATACCCCGACGCGGCGCCGTTTTATGTTTACGACGCCGCACCGTGGTCATGTGGCCGGACTCTTAAGGTGGGTCCACACTTGTAACAATACGACGGACCGGACTACGTGACATTGCAACAGAACATGTTACGCTCAACGTGGACGCTTCGTGATCGTGCTGACACGGTTACACACCGTGTACGATGAAATGTCACAAGTGTAGACGCACGTTGGCGAACCAGACTGCGTGGCATGACATCGGTACAAGAGTCGGTCGTTGGTTGTCTATCTATATGATACGCCCGCACCTCGCCGCCGAGGCGGCGGCGAGGTGCGGGCGGGGGACGTAGCGCCGGACAGGTCACGACGTGATCCATTCCTAGCCCATGGCTGTGTCTGTGTCATCTGGCGTACTTGTACGCGTGTCATAAATGCAAATGTGGACGTGTCGTGGTCACGTCACAGGTCGGGGAAAATAGCGAACATGCTTTGAAGAAAACCGACTCGAGATGGATCGGCCCGTAACACGTGACTTCGATGCGTGACAGTACACAGACCAGCGTCCACACTAGGCCCGGTTAGTAGATCGTAACTCCATACATTGTCCTGCAGACTGGTCATACATGGTCTGTGTCAAAACAGTTCTTTGAGAGTTCGGAATGGATTGTGCCGTACTGCTACTTGTAACAAATTGTTCGCGTACAAAATACGTCCACATTAACGGTACTGACACGTGTTACTGTTACGGTCACGGAATAATGTTCGGCAAAATGTCACAAGTGTGGACCCACCTTTAGGGTATTAGAAACCAGTGACGTAGCCGCTACAAGAAAATTCCTTTTTTTCACTTTATATCAACCTGTAGGTATATTAGCAGCCCCGAAGGTAATAAAAAACCGGCCAAAAGCATGTCGGGCCATGATAGGGTTCCGTAGTTTTGCGGATGTCTATGAAAATATTGACTTTAGAAAAAACTTTGTTTCGAGACCCTTATTTTTTTCAAAGACCTATTCAACGATATTCCACACTATGGGACTACAGCAAATAAAAAATCATTCACACTTCACCAGTTAGGGAGGTACCTAAACAAAAAAAAAATATTTTCTAATTTTTTCTACCACTTTGTCGGCATGATTAATATGTATATCTGTACCAAATTGCAGATTTCTAATATTAATGGCCACTGAGCTATGCTGCGGACAGACAGACGGACAGAGCGAAACTATAAAGGTTCCTAGTTTACTACGAAACCCTAAGAAGTTAGAATAGTATGAAACCTCTTTCAAAGAGTAGCTTATTTATTTAAAAAGACGTCATCATATCAATAGCATTAGCAGCCCCTGAGGTAATAAAACACCAGACAATAGCATGTCGGGCCATGCTTGGGCTCCGTAGTTCTTCGGATATCTCCGAAAAGATTGTCTTTAGAAAAATATTTTGGTTGAAGTCCCTTATTACTTTTTCAAAGACCTATTCAACGATATTTCACACTATAGGATTACAGCAAATAAAAAAATCATTCACACTTCACCAGTTGGGGAGGTACCCCATAAAAATGTTTTTTCTAATTTTTTCTACCACTACCACGGCATGATTAATATGTATATCTGTACCAAATTGCAGATTTCTAATATAAATGGCCACTGAGATATGCTGCGGACAGATAGACGGACAGACGGAGAGAGCGAAACTATAAGGGTTCCTAGTTTACTACGAAACCCTAAGAAGTTAGAATAGTATGAAACCTCTTTTAAAGAGTAGCTTATTTATTTAAAAAGACGTCATCGTATCAATAGCATTAGCAGCCCCTGAGGTAATAAAACACCAGACAATAGCATGTCGGGCCATACTTGGGTTCCGTAGTTTTTCGGATATCTCCGAAAAGATTGACCTTAGAATAATACTTTGATTGAAGACCATTATTTTTTTTTTCAAAAAACCTATTCAACGATAATCCACACTATTGGGTTACAGCAAATAAAAAAAAACATTCACACTTCACCAGTCGAGGAAATACCCAAAAAAATGTTTTTTAAAAATTTTTCTACCACTACCATGGTATGACTAATATGTATATCTGTACCAAATTGCAGATTTCTAATATTAATGGCCACTGAGCTATGCTGCGGACAGACAGATGGACAGACGGACAGAGCGCAACTATAAGGGGTTCCAAGTATATTACGGAACCCTAAGAAGTTAGAATAGTATGAAACCTCTTTTAAAGAGTAGCTTATTTATTTCAAAAGACGTCTTCATATCAATAGCATTAGCCGTATAACACCAGCCAATAGCATTTCGGACCATGCTTGGGTTCCGTAGTTCTTCGGATATCTCCGAAAAGATTGACTTTAGAAAAATATTTTGGTTGAAGGCCCTTATTACTTTTTCAAAGACCTATTCAACGATATTTCACACTATAGGATTACAGCAAATAAAAAAAATCATTCACACTTCACGAGTTGGGGAAGTAGCCAAAAAAAAATTTTTTTTCTAATTTTTTCTACCACTTTGTCGGCATGATTAATATGTATATTGTATATCTGTACCAAATTGCAGATTTCTAATATTAAGGGCCACTGGGCTATGTTGCGGACAGACAGACGGACAGAGCGAAACTATAAGGTACAATAGTATGAAACCTCTTTTACAGAGTAGCTTACATAAATACTCTACATTAATCAGTTCCCTTAATTCCTTAACTTGACCTACCATCTAAACTGATCTTTGTCAAAAACTTGCATGACCGCCATCGCTCCATAACTAACATAACTTACGCAATCAATCAGAAATATCTGCCAAAAGTGAAACACGTGTCGTTAAGGAGTTCCGTTCTGGTTTTTATCGGCAGTTCCACATACATTACAACGCATAAATGAAAATGCTTGATTTGTAAATGATAATACACAATCCTAAGGTTTGACCAGTTCCCTCAGTTCCTAAGGAAATACCCCATCAGAACTGGTATTTTACAATAACTTATACGACCATCTTCATTGCTTAAAATGCATAACCAGTTACATACATACAAAACACCAAAGAGTTCCGGAGTTCCGTTCTAGCCTTCATCGGCAGTTCCACTTCCCTAAGTAAGGAAATATCACGTTTTGAAGTAAAATGGATGATAGGATGATAAATCACAAAACCGTTTTATCTTAAATAAACTTTCAACTTCTTTTTAACCCCTTGGGGGTCAATTTTGAAAACTGCCAAATATGCTTTTCTTGTTACGTATCAATTAACTTATAAAACGCCGAACACACTATTATTTTATAGTATCAAAGAGTCTATAAACAAAGTTTCAAGTCTGCAACCTGAAAAATATTCATACCTCATACAAACTTTCAACTTCTTTTTCACCCCTTAGTGAGCGAATTTAGAAAAACGCCAAATATGCCTTTCTTGTTTAGTCATCGAGTCTACACCGTGTTTTATTTTGTATTTCCGTTAAATTGAACGGGCTGCTTGGTACGTTACTAATTGGAAGTGATTCCCATTTGTTCCATAGAACAGTGACGTCATGGTACAAAGCAGTATATTTCTTCTCATTTTGTTCCACATAATTACATACTAGCTCATTATTCTGGTTTACTTGCAGTGCAGTACTACCTAGTACAACATAAAACTTTTCTTTTTCACTTTGTTCCATTATGGAAAAAAATGTAATTACATTTCCCAGTTGTCCCATAAAACTACATGAGTGGTACCTAGTTGTGGTAGGTACAGGTACTAAGTTTTAGTCAATACTTTGCAAATAATACAGACGGACAGACAGACAGTGAAGTCTTAGTAGGGTACCTACTTTAGGGTCCTGTTTTTACAGTTTAGTTGATAACGTGCGAATATGCCACGTAGTTTTGTATATACTTACTGGATTTAGACATCAAATCGTCACACCAAAATCTTACCAAAGGCTTGCCAACGAAATGCATAAGAAAATCAAGATTAGTTTACTATGAACTGCCAGTACGGAAACCAAGATAAGAAATAGTTTGCATACACATATTAATCTCTAATTTGTAAAGGCACAGTCATTTTATTTGCTATTTAATTGTGTCAGCTCCATGGAACAATTTAAAATATCATGTTTGCCATTTTGTTCTCTAGAACAATCTTACAATACTGCCATATCAGTTTTTTTCATATTATTACAGGTTTGGAACAAATGATACTTGGTAATTCTATAACAATTAAAAATTAACATATAATTTAGTTGTATGACGTCATTGTTCTATGGAACAATCGGGAATCACTCTTAATTGGAACTACCTGTTATATCGTTCTTTGTGATTTTTTTTTCATTGACAATTCTGATTTTTTCACAGCCTCAAGGGACGGTAAGACCTTAGTATATCATTTAAATTTAAACTCGATACGTTCACGCATTCCAGAGGTAAATGGTCTTGACAGGATTTACTAATGTGTGGCCGAAAATTTTATGGCATATTATTACTTCCCTAACTATTGTTCCCATAGTTTCATTTGTCAGAATCATCACATGGCAAACTAACGTTACGCAGAAGTGTCTTTCGCATACTATCATGTTCTAACTCCAACCTAACCTAACCTAGTTTACAGAAAGAAATTCACCCAAATGCATTCATTTACAAGAAATGTTTGCATTCATTTGCAAACATTTTTGCAAATAATAATTTAGTAAATGTTGGTATGCCAAGTGAATCATTTGCAAAAAGTTGGTTGGCAAGTGATATTTGGCAAACTGAAATTCTACGAAAAGGCAGGATACCTCTTGACAGACAGACGGACAAGAAAGTAATCCTGTAAGAGTTTCGTTTTTTCATTGTGGTACGGAACCATAACAATCACCAAATTAAAAATTAAAAAAAACCGATTTCTCCAAGATCCCCGATTTGTTTTCATCATAGGTTTCCTCAAATCCTACTTTCTGGATGCAAATTCTTGTAAATTAATAAAAATTACCAAAAGCGCCATACCTATAAGACCCCAACTTGGGGCCAATGGAACCATCTCGGGGATATACACGTTCATCACAAAAATAAATTTTAGAATCGGTTCTCAATTCTCTGAGATATCAGGTAACATACATACAACAAAAAAAAAACAGTCGAATTAAGAACCTCCTCCTTTTATTGAAGTCGGTCAAAAATGAATTGATAAGCTTTTAAAGTCTATCCAAATTTTCTTAATTTATTTGTAGGTAACGGCTACCTACATCAATTGTTACGATAGTGCGTATATCGGTTTTAAATACCCTAGCGCATATATGTATGTATATTGTATACGTTTCGGCTTTGTCCAATGGCTAAGGACACACTGTATTAAATATGGTGATAAATGTATTCTTACTTCCGTCACCACACGGTATTTGTGTACACAAACTATGTATCAGTAAATACTACTTACTTACTCGTATACTATAAAAAATGTAAATCTTACTTACGTTTCACGTAACCATCCATCCATATCAGGGTACATTATAGCCAACATTGCAGATACATCAGCAACTTTGCGAGGCGCGCGGAGGAATTTCGATATAACTATTACCTATTTATTCCTTGCCCACTTTTTACGTCCTGCTTAATATAGACTCTGAAACAATCAGTAATATGTCAAACGTTGATCTACCAAAAGAAACATCTGAGCAGATGAGAGAAATTGTCTCAGTCAGTCCTACGTTATAATTATTTTATTTGATACCCCAATGACGTCTCTGTTATTTTTTTTCGTCGCCTAGCAACCGAACGGCGGTCGTAATTGTACATGAGGGTAGTTCTATGCGATTATTCAGTCGCAACAACCAAGTCATTACCGAACCCAAATTATTGACGAACTGCATATAAATAGTGGAGTCATTTTCGATTATCTTGTAGCAGACGCATGTTTGTCTGCTATTCTGGCACAATGGTCTCGTTTGCTTTTATAAAACGGTAAATAAAGTGGTGATGGTAATGAACAAAAAAAACGCGTAACAAAATCGCATAAAAACACCGATGAATTGTACCTATAGGGCGGCCGGATTTAAAAATTTGCAAATAGGTGAATAGTTTTATATTATCGTATATAAATATAAGCGTTTTTACTAAACTTTCCAAAAATAATATTTACAAACACTACATTAAGCTCACTCCATTCCACGGATACATATTAATACCATACAAATATTTCTCCATTTGACAAACAAAACTAACTAAAATAACAAATACGTACTTGAAATAAAGCTCGTATCTCAGTTACGATCTGATTCAATACTGACATACGAGGTTGCTAAGAGGAGTGTGAGTTTTGGCTATTAGACGACGATTTACTTGTATGCTAGCAGATATACGATATGAAAGTGAAAAAATTGTATCCAGCTGTGGTCATAAATTTATGCATACCTAATATTCAAATCGTATCATCATCATCATCAGACTATGATAGTCCACTGCTGGACGTAGGCAACTATGCGTACCTATAAACGCATTAGGAGGTAAATGCCCATAATCGCCACACTGGGCAAGCGGATTGGCGATCGCAGTAATGTGTCCACTATGATGATGCTGCTGCCCACCATCAATATTTTATCAAATAGTGGTCAGTGACACTTCAATCCCTTAGTCGACTCTTACGACACCCGCAGGAGGAGTTGGGATGGTGACAAATGTATTGAAATCGTATAATAACAAGAATATAGAAAATACAAATAAATAACTAGGAATGTATTGCCTTTTGTGCCATTTCTGTAGGCTTATGATGGTACCGTCTTTAATCTTTTGTCGTTATTGCCGTCAGGTTCTAACAAGTATGTAAGTGCGTAAGTGAGGCGTAGCACGATAAATAGATAAAACGGGACCATCATAAGCCCCCTGAAAGAGAATATAAGTATAATATGTAAATCATTCTAGTTTCAAACGAAAAATCAATAAGTTACGTTTCCGAACTTATTTATGTGTAGCTCAGCTCGTGCCGAAGCTGCCGCAGGGAAGTATTGCGAGTGCAGACTTCTGGCTGAAGGGCGCCATACCTCGGCAGTTCTTTTTGTGTTAATGCGGTAGGATCATGGTGCGGCTACAGTTTGACAATGGAAAGCTGAGCTTAAAGTTTATGTAATTTGTAGTTCGCGAGGATTTGTTTCAATATTGAATGTACTGAGAAGATATATACATACTTTCTTACAAAGTCTTACGGCCGCAGAAATCGCGGTGGCGGTGAGTAGAGATTTTATTCCACAAATCAACCATTCATTAAAGACTCGTATCACTTTTAATATACCTATTACTATAATTATATTAACAAACATATTCTATCTTTCTTATTATAGTAAGGGTCACGGTCCATACAAAGTTGAGAAAAATTGTGCGCTGCGAGTTACAGTTTTGTAATTTTAACCAGAGCTAGAGGGTCTCAAAATACTTGTTTTTGGATGTGGAGGGAAAACCAATTCCCCCCCTGAGCGCGGGGGGAGGGGGGTGAATGTGCATGCGGAAGGGTTGCGTTCAATATTTTTTTACTAATTAATAAGGTCTACTATGCGTTGTTTGGTATCATTTTTGTGTAAAACGGACCTAGTCAATTCATTTTTTATCATAAACATGAGCAATTTCATATAAACATGTAGATTTTTTGGAGTAAAAGTAAAAAAGTTACCGTTTTTATTTTAATTTAAGCGTCATATAAGTATTAAAAAACAAACTTTTCCAATTTAAAAAAAATGTGTAAGATAGCATATTTATTGCAGATTTTAAAAATATACACATTTTGTTGTCTTACATACAAAAAATCACTGAAAAAATAAAATACCTGACGCGTACCAGCGTACCACCAACAAAAACCTCCGCATAACCTCAAAAAAGAGACTTTTGTGCCGGCAACTGCTCATAGATTATACATATTTTTGTACTTACATATTATTGTTCATATTACAATTGTAATTTTTTATTGATATGAAAGTAAATTGAATATTTTCTGATCTTCTTTTTTTAAATAACCTAAGATTATTAAGAATTTTATTTGTTCAGATTCTATTTTTAGATTTTATCGATTATTGTTTACCGCGTGTATATTATATATCTGGTCTATCTGATCACATGTATGATATATAGTATCTGATTATATGAATTGGAATGGGTAATCATTTTTACAAGTGTTATTACGTAATGATCTCATTACCAAAGACGATAAAGGTAATTTTCACTAACCGGGACTAAACAACTAACCCAGTTCACCCACGTTAAAAGTTTATATCATATGGGATTTGACAATCAATTGTTAAACGTTTACTTCATAAATCATCATTATAACCATATTAGCCGAGAGACGTCCACTGCTGAACAAAGGCCTCCCCCAAAGATTGCCACAATGACCGGTCCTGCGCCACTCGCATCCAGCGGACTCCTGAGACCTTCACTGTCCACCTTGTGGGGGGCCTACCCACGCTGTGCCTTCCACCTGCGAGGCCGCCGCATTGGCCATCGGTTCTACGTACAATGTGCCCCGCCCACTGCCACTTTAGTTTAGTGATTCGGAGAGCTATGGAGCTATACTTTGGTTCTGCTGCGGATCGTCTCATTTCTAATACGACCTCGCAGAGAGACTCCCACCATAGCCCTCTCCATTGCCCTGTGGTTGACTTTAAGCTTTCTTATGAGGCCCATTCTAAGCGACAACGTTTCAGTACCGTATGTCATCACTCTTTTAAATATTTGATCAGTGTATGTTGCCACACTGATCAAATAATTTTGTCTTCAAGAACTGCGGAATATTGGACGAAAAGATGTGTGGTAGCTTCCCAAACGCTGCTCAACCTAGTCAGATTCGATGATTGACATCTTACTCAAAGTTGGACCTACCTAACTGGGTAGTTTGTCCTAGGTATATTATAGTCGTCTACACCTTCGAGTTTAGTCTCCGATTGTAACGGGAGTTTTCGTCTTATCCATGTTCATCCTAAGACGAACTCGCTCGAAGGCGCTACTGAGGTCAGCGAGCATCGTACTGAAATATTTCAAGGTCTCAGCCAAGACCACCGTATCATCAGCGAATCGAAGGTGAGTGAGGTACTCGCTGTTTATGTTGATACTCACCTTCTCCAGTCTAGTCTTAAAGACATCTTCCAGTGCAGCGGTAAACAGATTAGGGGAGATGACACCTCCTTGCCTGACTCCCTGTTGCAGTATAATTTGCTTCAAGCTCTGGTCTTGGAGTCGGATATGACATAGTGGCGCTTTCGTACAAACACCTCAACATTTCGACATATTTTCGGTAGTCTACTTGGTACCGTTAAAGAGACTGTAGTACTACCCAGAGTTTTGAACAAATCGAAGGCATTGGGGGTTACCATGACGTACTAATGCGATTCAGTTTAGGTTCTGGGAAAGGGGCAGTGATACACGACTTGTATAGCCTTGTCCCTTTCTCTCGACCTAAATTAAACCGCATTAGTACGTCATGGAAACCCCCCTTATCGTAGTCCACACACGCTAAACGCTAAGCAGAGGGGCAGGTTATACCTATTCCTCGGTCTTCTGTATAACATTTACAAAACGCCATCGGCAGGCTGGAAGTCATCAAGCCTGCGTGCAAGACGATTCGTAATGACTCTTGAAAACATCTTATAAATATGGCTCGGAAGTGAGATGGATCGGTAGTTCTTCAATAAGGCGTTGTCATCTTTTTTCAAGAACAGTACCACCACTCTTCTGTTCCATGCCTAAGGCGTTCTCCCTTCCGGAGTTGAACAATTTCTGAAGGGCCATAAGGATTGGTTTACCACCTGGCTTCAGATGCTCAGCTATAATTCCGTCTTCCCCAGACGCCCTGTTATTATTGAGCTATTCAAGAGCCATTCTAATATCACATAGGCTGATGTCCGGGATATCCTCTGTATAGTGCCGGGTCAGTCACTTACTTCATAATAAATTTATCAATTATCAAATTCCGTGTGAAATAAACGTTTAACCCGGGGTGCTTGGTTATCCCAGGTTGCCCTAACAGACATTATGGAGTATTTTTTTTATGCAAAATCGCTAAATTCCCGCAGTAGAAACGTACTGTCAACAATAAGTCAAAGCAACGTCCCTTTTTTATTCGAGGTACGCGACAGGTAAAATTTTTTTACAACTTATTTTTGCATGGGCAGTTCCAAAAAGTATATATTTTTAAAAACTACAATAAATATGCAATCTTCTAGTATTTTTTTTATTTTCATATATTTATTTGGTAATACTTATATAACGCAATAATCAAAATAAAAACGGTGATTATTTTACCTTTATACCAATAATTATTTTTTTTTATATGAAAATCCTCATGTTTATTATCAAAAATGAATTCCCCGAGTCTGTTTTACATGAAAATGATACCAAACAATGAATAGTAGGCCTATATATTAGACGAAAAAAATTTAAACATAACCCTTCCGTTTGCACATTCACCCCCCTCCCCCCTCGTTCAGGGGGGGAATTGGTTTTCCCTCCACATCTAAAAAATTTTATTTTTACACCCTCTAGCTTTGGTAAAAATTACAAAACTGTAACTCACAGCGCACAATTTTTTCCATTTGGACCTCTACTTGAGGATCACGGGCTTACAAATCCCGGTTTTTTGATAGGCTTGCGCGGGGATATAGATCCAACACGTAGAGGCCCTTTGGAGAAATTTGCTGTGTTGTACACCTGCTGCAACCCATTCACGGGCACAAATACATATCCGTAAACCGGTCCCAGCAGGCGCATAGAGACTATTGAGAAGGAATGGAAAAGACTAATGGGCTATGGTGATGGAGGATGGTTGGATCAGAAATGGAACTATAGAAAAGAGGTCCGGACACCTGCCATAACAATGATTTCTCTTTGCTATCGAGGCAGGCGGTGACTCGCCGCCGACTAGATGGGCCCCCGTAAATGCCGTCACAAGAGACAGCCAGGGGCAACACCGGTGTAGGCGGCTCAGGAGTGTAGAGAGGTGTACACCGCTTTCTGCGCAGTGGCCTGACGGCCGCTGCACCAACTCGCGACTTACGCAAATTTACACTTCCACCCCTGGAGCATATAGCTCTGACGACTCCTCTCTGGACGGCCAGTTAAGGCAAGCCAGAGCTGAGAGTCCTACGGGTCCCCTTGGGGTTCCACTCCG